>JAQZBX010019764.1:0-14010 GCA_029593785.1 Cabassous unicinctus | reverse complement strand
GCAAGAGAAATCAGTAAATATCTAGAGATGAATGAAAATAAAAACACAACATATCAGAACTTATTGGATGCAGTGCGAGCAGAGCTGAGAGGGAAAGGCCATCAATGCTTATATTTAAAAAGAAGAATGAGCTAAAATCAGTGAACAAGCTAAAAAGTTGATGGAACTAGGGAAAAAAACAGCATATTTTTCTCAAAGCAAGGAAAAGGACCAACATAACAAATATCAGAGAAGAAAATGAAATTGAGAACAACAGCAACAAAAAAACAATTTTAAAAAAGTTTAAAAAACCAGTTCTTCTTCACAAAGATCAATAAATTTGACAAACCCTTCTCTATAATGACAAAGATAAAAAACAGAGAAGATACATGCAAATAAACATAATGAGAAATGAAAATGAGACTTTACTACTCATCCTACAGAAATGAAAGGTATTATATGTTGACACTATGAAGAACTGTATGTCAACAAAATAGAAAATGTAGATAAAATGGACAACTTCCTAGAAACATGCAAATAACTTACACTGAATGAAGAAGAAATAGAAAACCTCAACAAAACAATCACAGGTAAAGAGATTGAAAGAGTCATCAAAAACCTCCTCAAAATAAAAATTAATGAACCAGATGGCTTCACATTTGAATTCTACCAAGCATTCAAAAAGATTACCAAACTTACTCAACTCTTCCAAAAAATCGAACAGGCTGGAATTTTACCAAACTCATCCTATTAAGACAATATCTCCCTAATACTAAAGCCAGATGAAGACATTATGAAAAAAGAAAATTATAGGCCTATCTCCCTAATGAATTTAGATCCAAAAATCTTCAAGAAAATACTCACTCATCGAATTGAATAGCACTTTAAAATAATTACTCATCATGAGCTAGTGTATTTTATACCAGAGCATACAAGAATGGTTTAACACAAGAAAGTCAATCAGTATAATACATCACATTAATAAATCAAAAAGGAAAAAAATCACATGTTCTCTTCAATTGATGCAAAAAAGGCATTTGATGAAATATAGCATATTTTCATTATAAAAACACTCCAAAAAAGTAGGAATTGAGGGACACTTTCTTATCACAGTAAAGGGCATATATCAAAAACACACAGCTAACATCATACTCAATGGTGAAAGACTGACAGCTTTCCTATTGAGATTCGGGAAACGACAAGGATGCTCACCATCACTATTGTTCAACATAGTACTAGAGTCTCTAACTAGAACTCTCAGGCAAGAAAAATAAATAAAATCATCTAAATTGGAAGGTAAGAAATAAATCTTTCACTATTCACAGATGATATGATCATATACCTAGAAAATCTGAAAAAATCTACAAGGAAGCTACTAGAACTAAAAAACACATTCAGTAGAATGGCAGGATACAAGATTAATATGCAAAAATCAGTCGTATTTCTATACACAGGTAATGAACAATTTAATGAGGAAATCAGAAAAAATCCACTTACAATACCAACCAAGAGAAACAAATATTTAATAAATTTAATCAAGGAAGAAAAGCACTTTTCCTTAGAAAACTAAAATGCATTGTTAAAAGAAATCAAAGTAGACCTAAATAAATGGAAGGAAATTCCATGTTTATGGATTAGAAGAAGAAATATCAATAAGATGTCAATTCTACTCAAATTGATATGCAGATTCAGCACAATTCTGATAGAAATTCCAACAGTCTTTTTTTTAGGAGGTTTTGCGTATTGAAACAGGGAAATCATACCTGAGAAACAAGCACTACCACTGAGCTACATCTGCTCTGCCCAACAGCCTTTTTATAAGAAATGGAAAAGCCAATTATCAAATTTATTTGGAATGGTAGTCTGTCCTGAATAGACAGAAGCATCTTAAAAAGGAAAAACAATGCTGAAGTACTCTCACTTCCAGACCTTAAATCATATATCTAGCACCAGTGATAAAGAACAACACAATTCTGCCATAAACATAGACATACAGACCAATGGAACTGAAATGATGTTTCTGAATCAGACCTTCACATCCGTGGTCAAATGACTTTTGACAAGTCTGTCAAGCCCACCCAACTGGAGCCATACAATTTATTCTACAATGGTACTTGGAGAACATGATATCCATATCCAAATGAATTCTCACACCTTATACAAAAATTAAGTAAAAAATCATTGAGCTCCTAAATATAAAAGCTGGAACAATAAAACTCCGAGAAGAAAATATAGGGACACATCTTCAAGACGTGGTAGTAGGTGATGTTTTCTTCAAACTCACCCCAAAAGCAAAATCAACAAAAGCAAATATGTATAAATGGGACCTTCTTAAACATAAACACTTATATGCTTCAATGAACCTTGTCAAGAAGGTGAAAAGGCAACCCACTCAATGGAAGAAAATATTTGGAAACTATATATCCAATAAGGGAGTGATTTCCATGGTATATAGAGGAATCACACAACTCAATAATAAAAGGGCAAGCAATCCAATTAAAAAAATGGACAAAAGACTTTGACATTTTTTTCCAAAGAGGAAATACAATTGGTAAAAAATCACAAGGAAAAATATTCACTTACTAGCTTTTAGGGAATTGAAAAACAAAACTACAATGAATTATCACCTCACATCTCACAGAATATCCATTATTAAAATATAAGAGAATAAAAGTGCTGGATAGGATGTGGAGAAATAGGAACACTCCCTTACTGTTGGAAGGAATGTAGAATGGTGCAGCCTCTGTGGAAGACAGTTTGGTGGTTCCACAGGAAGTTAAATATAGAACTGCCATATGTTTCTGAATTCCCTCTACTAGGAATTTATCCAGAAAAACTGATAACAGTGATGTGAACAGACATTTGCACACTGGTTTTCATAGTGGCTTTATTCACAATTGCCAAAAGATGGAAACAATCCAAGTATCCATCAACCAATGAATGGATAAACAAAATGTGATATATACATATGATGGTGTTCTATGCTGCTGTAAGAAGTTAAATTGAGACACATATGATAACGTGGATGAACCATGAGGATATGCAAGTGAAATAAGCCAGACACAAAAGGACAAATATTGTATAGGTTGCCTAATATGATTTAAATTTGAAGAACACATGGCATTAAAACCTAGAATAGAGGTTACAAGGAGAAAGGTTGAGGGCTGAGAAGGAGTACTGATGCATAATGAATGTAGCATTTTTAATTAGCTTGATTATAAAAGTGTGGAAATGTATAGATTGGATGGTAAAATTTTGAAATGAGTATAACTTACATGACTTCTTTACAAATAGGATTGTCACTGTCAGGGGTAGTTTAGGGATGAAAATGTCAATGAAAAGAAAGCTAGAGAATAATCTAGGGGTTGAATAACTGTGAACCTGGAGGTGGATGAGGATCAAGGTTAATAGTACAAATACAAGAATGTACTTCTATGAGCTACAATAAATGTACATCACTAATACAAGATGTTAAGAATATGATGATGCATGGGAAAATACAATTAATATAACTTATGTTCTATAGTAAACAGCAATATTGTAATATTCTTGCATCGTTGTTAGAGAAAGTACTATATCAATTGCTAAGGGTCAATAATAGGGGTTTGGGGATTTTTTCTTTTGGACTAAAGAAAACATTCAAAAATTTACTAAGGCAATGACTGCAAAACTCAATGATGAAAGTGATACCCAATGAGTGTACACTCTGGATCTATTGTACAAGGCATGGGTCAGTGTAGCAGTTTGATATTAATGATGAATTCCATAAAGTAATATTGGATTATGTTTGTAATCTGATCTTTTCCTCTGGGTATATTAGAGAATATTGGATTCAGAGGATTTACTTGATGAAATAATGATTAAGGCTTTGATTGGGCCATATCAGTCAGACATTGCATCCCCACCCCCTTGGTGGGTGGTGAGTCACAGAGAAACTGCACCATGGAGAAGGGAGTTTGAAGTTTTTGAGCTGCAGCCCTGGTAAATAAGCACACAGAGTACCTTCATCATGAGGAAAGAGAAAAGGCCTGGGAAGAGAAACAAGCCATTCACTTGATTGTCTACAGCTGGCCTTGTGGAGCTAGCAGAGGAGCTGAGCCTGGAGAGAAGCAAGCACTGGAAAGAGAGGAACCCAGGAAGCCAGATCCCTGACAGACATTGGCAGCCATTTTGCTCCAAAACATGGCAATAGACTTTGGTGAGGGAAGTAACTTACACTTTATGGCCTGGTAACTGTAAGCTTCTACCCCAAATAAATCTCTTTATAAAAGAAAAAGAAAAAAAAAGCATTCAATATAATCTAATATGCCCAGAGGAAAAGACCAGTTCACAAACATAATCCAATATATGTTTTTGGAATTCATAAATAATGCCAAACTGCTACAGCCAGTATACCACAGTGAACCATGTTGTGGAAGATAACTTTTGTTAACAGTGCAAATATGAGAGTGTTCTCTCATGAACTACAACAAATTTAAAATACTAATACACAGTGTTAGTGTGGCCAGATTTTCTTTAGGTTCTTGGCTGAGCTACAAAAAAATGAATTTTAAGAGCAAGCCCATTTAGTTAGGCCAGTAATTTATTAAGGAACTGAGAGAAGAGAAATGGGGGAAAATAACATATTATGGGTCCCAGGTAGAAAGGAAGGGACTGAAAAAAGACAAAGAGGGCTGATTTACAGCTTACAATTCCCCACTACAGATTACAAATCCCCAGGTCTACTTGTTGCTGATCCAAGCTGGGAGAAAAAGACAAGAACAGACTGGTTTGACTTTTGTGCTTGCTTTTTAAACCACTATTTATTCCACCCCTTTACTAATGTAGCAGGAAGGATCCCAGTTGTTTGCTGTTTTGATTGATTACCCCACCCCTCAATCCCCCAGCATGGCCCAATGACAAGACCCTTGGAGAATATCTGGGACTTCTCTTTTATTCCAGAGAAAATCTCCAAATGAGGGTTCTCACAGGTTCTTCCAGCAGCCATCTTGTGGGGTATTCATCATCACAAGTGTTTCCTGCCAGGTTCCATATCCATCTATTGATCCCCTAATTTATTAGCCTGCCAGAACTCCCCCCTCAGAGAGTTTACATCTTTATTCTTAAGGGGTTGCTGAAGGATGATGGTCAATCTTCTGTAATTACTTCCTGCTGGTTAGGGGCAGTTGGCCCTACCTGACAAGTTGTAAAACCATCTTGCTATTCTATTGTGGTTAGAGGAAGATGAATCTGGCATCCTGGCTGAAGCTGGATGAAATACCCATATGGCTAAGAAGATGTTGATTCTGGAAAAATAAACTTAATCAGGCTTTTGAGGATATAGGTTCCCACTAAAATGATACTGGACCACAAAAGTTGAACAGGCCAGGTGTCTATAAAGGCTGCACTTCCCTGAAGTTGGTGGGCTTTACTTTGCAGGGTTTGCATGCTGTTTAGGACTATTTCAGAGTGATTTACATAGAGATGGCATTCCTCCTTAGGAAACAGACATGTTCCTCCCTGGGCTGCAGTGAGCATATTAAGTGACCTGTGATTTTGCAGCACCACAGCAGCAAAAGAGCCCATTTGCTGTTTTAGAGCTTCTAAGGCATGGCTGGTTTCTTTTATGCTGTTAGCTATAGGGAGAGATTGTAATAGGTAATGGGGTTTGGTATAAATTGCCAATCCCAGTTTTGCATAGTAGTGGTTATGCCTAAGAGAGCTAAGACAGGGATGATAAGAGACATTTCCCTTTTAGTTATTGTATAAGAAGAAACTACAGGAAATGAAAACAGACAAGGTTTCTTAAGGGGTGCCTGGCTTGCCCTCCTCTTGTAATAGGCATTTTGGTTGGAGTTAGAGAGAAAAGCCAACTTTGACACAGCCACTACTCAGCTTTGTTTCTTGAAGAGGTATTTCAGGCTGTCCAATGACTGGAACTTTTACAATGCATCTGGTGCTTTTGGTGAGCTGGTGCTCCCTTGGGCAGCTGGTTTCACTAGGTATAAGTGTACCCAGCTGGCAACTTCTTTAACTTTAACTGTAGGAGTGATCAGAACCACAGTATAAGGTCCCTTCCATTTTGCCTCTAAGTGAGAGTGAGGTCTGTTCTCCGGCCAGGTTTTTATCAGAACCTGGCTTCTAGGTCCTGCATGAGGAAAGGTTATCCATAGACCACCTTGAAGGGGCTAAGCTGAGGTGGATCCTAGCCACCTCATTTGCTGTTTCCTTTCTGGTGCTTAGCCCTGGCAGGAAGGCCTGTGGGTCTGCTAGTTCTCCCCAGGGTATGAGTGGGACAGGTTCTGGAATAAGGGCTAGGAGGAAGACCTGGGTTAAATATGCCTTTCACCTGGTGTGGGGTGAAGACTGAGTGGTCACCAAGTTAATTTGTTGGCTTTTTAAATAAAAAGGACTGTTGCCCCCACTGCTCAGGAAAGGTGGCCATTCCTTTCTGTTACAGGCAGATTTAGTAACTACTTAGAAAATGAAGTTCACCAGGAATTTTAACATGTCCAATATCCCTCTGCATATGATCTAGGATAGAAAAGATATCAGCATAATCATCAGGCATATATCTAGAATATGAGATGTAGGTACAGTACTTAATACTAATCATTGTACTACCCAATGCATAAGTTTCTCTTTGGGCTTCAATTTAATAGTTTTAAGCTCTAGGTTTGCAATACCATACATGTTATCTCTCCATGGGACCAGGCCATAATGCCAAATGTGTTTAAGTTATACTTTCATCACTCTGATAATCATTGCTCCACTTGGTATGTCCTTCACACAGCCAGTATGCTGCAGCACTGTTGACCCTAGAGAGAAGCTAAGAAGGTAGGCTCCAGTATTTCACCAGCCTGGTACATAGCATGTCCCTTGGCACTATGAAGCAGTGCCAGTCTGGAGGCAATGTCCATTGTGCATCTGGCCATATCAAGCCACCACTTGCTGCTGCAAGAGTCCAAAACTGCAACAGAGTCTCCATCTACTTCAGGAGAACAACCAGAGATGTAGTAGATAATTTCATTTTTTCAGGGATCAGTGACCAACCTAGCCAATAACTCAAATGGAGAGGAAACCTGCAGTGTATTTAAGGACTGGTTTGAATGTACAAGAGTTTGACAATAATTAAGTCTACGTCTTTTAATTATTATACACTTTTTAAACACTTCCAATGCAGTTTATAATGAATCAAATGAACTTACTTTGTTAGTACTTTGCTGTTTACTTCTACATCTTTACCATGATGATGTTAATTACACAGGTATCTTATTTTAGTAGCACAGGAAAAGTTACTTTCTCAGTTATTTTATGAAAACTGAAGATTCCAAATGGAATTAAGATTATTTTTCCTTACCACCACTCTAACATGCAAATTGAGGTGGCCTCTGACAGGTTTCCTGTTATGAAGTTACTTTTTGCTTTTAATATCAATTTAACCTTCTAATTAATAATGGTTTCTTGGAATTAGCCATTTAAATGCTTCAGTTTAGAAAAAAAAATCCTTATAATTAACCATAACCACAAAAACTGGTTATTTTACCTTAAAAGAAGCTTATTAAATTACAGTTAGCAACCAATGAATTTTGCTTTATCCATTTGAGAGGGCAGAACTACATTTACCTCTTTAGCTTAATTTCATTAAACATGAACTTACAACTTTCATCATCTTAAAGATTTAATACATATAGTGTTAATTTATTTACTTGGTATTCTATATACCAGGTAGACAACACCCAAGCTAAGTAAAATTGAAACCCATTATAGCTTATGAAAGGAATGTTCTTTTTCCTTCCTTTCAGGAGGCTTTAAATCTGTTCTTTAAAAAAATTCTAAAACTGTGAATAATCTTAAAAGCATACTGAATGCTTGGTTTTGGAATATATTACAATTGTTTAATTTGTTTTAATCATAATTTAGAAAAGATCTTTCCATAGCCTTCAAGGACTTTTCCTTTACTTACTGAAATTTGGTAATATAATTACTAACCACCCTTATTTTAAGGCTGTTAAAAGGTTTATATTGGGGAATTGCAGGATAAACTATGATTTTTAATTCCCTGGCCTAGAAGATAGAGTTTTAATCTGCCACACTTAGCCTTTCCCTCAGACCTCTTGCAAAGAGAAGGCCGTGGGGGCTGGGTAGGTCAAAGAGCCCAGGAAAATCTTTTTCCCTTTTCCAATAGTTCCTATATTCATATTTCTTTTTTTAACATACATATTTTTTAATTTTTTAAAGTTACTTAGATTGCACAAATATTACACAAAAAATATAGGGATTCCCATATGCCCAGCTCCCCACACCTCCCACACCCTCCCACATAAGCAACATCTTTCATTAGTTGTGGCACATTCATTGCAATTGGTAAATTCATCCTGGGGCATTGCCATTGAGCATGGACCATAGTTCACATTGTAGTTTACACTGTCTCCCACACAATTCTGCAGGCTATGGGAAGATATATAATGCCATGTATCTGTCATTGCAATACCATTCAGGACAATTCCCAAGCCCTCCAAAAGCCCCTGCTTTACACCTATCTTTCCCTCCGCATGCCTCCAAAGCCTCCAGTGGCCACTGCCTCCACATCAATGTTGTAATTTCTTCCATTGCCAGAACCACAACAAGTCTATAGTAGAATACCAGTAAGTCCTCTCTAGTCCATTGGTCATTCCCTAGTCCTGAGAACTCTGGCATGGTGATGCCCACTCCACTTCTAATTGAGAGGGGACTTTGATCCCATATGGCTGATGGATGGGACTCCCTTGCTTGCAGGTGTAGACTCGCTCAGTTCCTTGGTATGGTGGTTGTCACTCTTCACCTCCTTGTTGTCCTGGGTGAGTCCAATGAACTGGAGAGTGGGTGTTGCAACTCTGCTGAGGCTCAGTAGCCCAGCTGGCACATGGACAGCCCAAATATTCAAGTCTCTTTGATATATACCTACCAACTCCATTACCACATATAGGTTCAAATAGTAGGGACAGATGAGCCATGTGCAGGGAAGCCATAACTGAGTCCAACTTTGTCACTCTCAGGAGCATAAACTCCAAAATAGGGTCTTCTGGAAAGGCACCAAACTCTGGAGCTATCTGCCCTGACCAAGGACCTGGATGTCTACTGAGCCTTTAGGAGCCCTATTATTTGAGGTAGTATCCACTTTGGCAGTCTATGAGATCCTGCTGAGATGTGTATAAGCATTACCTCTGGGATGACCTCCCAAATCAGTTTGAAGTCTCTTAGACATATAAATTAATTTGTTTTTACCTTTTCCCCCTTTTATTTGAGGTCTTTTTTCCAGTTACATTGCTAGTTGGTTCTCGGTTGTAATCCCACAGTGCCAGGTAACCTCATCCCCAAGAGTCATGTCCCACATGGGGGTGGAATGTAGTGCTTTTATATACTGAGTTTGGCTTAGATAGAGGCCACTTTTGAGCAGTAAGGAGTCTCTCAGTAGACAACTCATGCACCCCTCAACATTAGGCCCTACTTTGTGGTATATTAAGGATTTTACCTTCCTGGGTCCCCAGGGAGTGATGTACCTTATGAGTAGATTGCAGAGCACCCCTTCAATTATAATCTTGTTTCAACACCAGATGAGGGCTCTTCCCTCCTTGCATTGGGTTCCTAGGACCCCTGACTCAAGGATGCCCCACCGCATGCTCAGTGTTGCTTCAATGATTAATCAGCTAAGATGAAGCCATCTGGCATCCATTGGGCAGCAATTGATGTCTTTCTTACCTCACTGGTAAAGGTGCCCAATGCACTTAATTGTGAATGGTCGCCTTAGCCCTGGAATACTTGGACTCAAGCACACCATGTACCTCTTTACTGACTCATAGAACATCTCTAAAGGCTTCACAGTCTGGTCAGGTTCATAGAGGGAACAGGATTGGAAAATTAATAGCTCCCTTGTATGAGGAAACAATCTTTGGACACAAATGGCAGCAGAAAAATACTCCATCTGTCTAATCCATGTTGATACACATGGCAAGGACCATATCATAAGTGTAATTGGAATCAGCAAGCCAATAAAGATTGCACCAAGGTGCTTCTTGAAGATCATATTGGAGTGAGGTAGAGGATGAACCCAGCCTGGAAGATATGTACACTGAACTTTCCCTCAGTGACATGCACAAAATACCTGAATTTCCCATAGATGCTTCCACTGCTGGGTGTATTCATCACTGAACTGGACATGGGAATTCTGAAACCATGACACTATGGGACAAGTAACTTGGAGTACCTCTTTTACTAAAGTTGACCCAATCCACAATTTACCAATGTGGGAGATGTCAATTAAAGCCAGCACCCAAATGGGCTATTAAGAGCTTTTTCTAGAGGGGTCACACAAGCTTGTTCATGGTGAGTAGACTACATCAACTCTCTCCTGTCATCCCAAGATCCTATGCATTGGTTTCAGTGGACATCTACTTTAGGCTATGGTCTTGCCTTTCTAGTTTGTCTTGCACATTCAGTCCATACAAAGGATAACTTGTGAAAGCTGCTTTGCCATCCCTTTGGATATCCAGGTAGCATTTTCTCTGACCAAGGAAGGCACTTTACTGTTTAAGCCACTCAAAACTGGGCCTGGACTCACAGAATTAAATGGACCTTACATGTCACCCATGAATCTCAGGAAACCAGCATTTTGTAGAACTTTAATGATCACATAAAAGAAGAAATTCAATGTCTACACTGTTAGCCCCATTTGGTGAAATAACCTACCCATTATGCCAGCTGGCTCCAGCCAGTCTCCCCACCGCAATGACAAATGGCTAAATGTTAGTCCCATCTGTCAAAATGGCCCACCCATAACCCCTAACTGGCTCCAGCAAATATCCCCTGCCCCAATTAGAAATTGCCAAAACCCTCATTCTCTGTCCCTGAAAAAAACAGTATGCTTTACCTCAAAATATATTGCAAGCTTGTCAAACATCCTATTGAGCATTCCGGACCCATATGCCTCACCCTCAAAGACCCCTCTCCAACAAGGTAAAAGTCAATACATTTTCAATGTTCTCACCCCCAGGCTATTTAAATGCAAACCAAAGTCAGTAAGTCAGTTGAGTGGGCTGAAGTCTCACTTCAAATCATTGCTGCACCTGTGATCTAATAAACTTTCTCTTAACTTTGAGCTGCCTCTGAGCCTCATTGAACAGGAATCTAACATACACCCTTAAAACCTTCTTACTGCTTGGACTGTCCCCCCTTACTCAGGATCTCTGGAAGTTGAACTAAGCAGGTCCCCAGAAGGGAAAATTAGCTTTTTCTTGTTTCCTAGCATAGGGAGAGGACAAAGATGGAGAAGGGACCCAGCCTTTTGTGTGCATCAGCCCTTACATCTATCAGAATGGGGATAGGCAATGAAAGGGAGAACAAAGACATGACACACTACATGGGGTTCTCTTTTCCAGCCACTGTTTGGAGATCATCCCATTTTTTACCCAGTTATACACTCTACATGATTCCCAAGATGGCAGTAGGTGAGGGACACCAGGAAAAGGGGTGGGAGATGGAAATTTCTGGAAATGTTTAACACACATGGGGTGACAATCCAGTGGGAGGGACCTACAAGACATGATTCATGCATACTGGAGTTCACTGAGTAATTCTTACCCTTGGTTGGACCACCATTTCTCTTGGTAATAGTCATGGGACAACTTGGAGGAGTCCTCACAACTCCAAAATCAGGAGAGTGGAAATGGACTTCAGTATATGAGTAAGAGCCTCAGATCAGTGAGAAATTATTATAACTCAGGGGGGAGGCAGACACCAGAGTGTCCTAAGAAGGAAAAATAAAGTTACTGAAAATAGGCAGAGAGAAGTGTCTCCAACGTGAAGTTGCTGAAATACCACCATGTCAGGACTAGTTACTATTCCGTTACCCTAGTTCTAACAGATTTGACCCAGCAGCATCCTGGAAACTTTGACCTGGGTCATCATGGCAGCAGAGAACTGGACCAATGGCTGCTCTCTAGCTTTCCTCTTTGTTAAGTCCAAATCGATGCACAAGAACCTTATCTTCCTTGCCTCACATTTAGACTGACAACAGGAATTCCCTGTGGCAAGAGTAACATCATAGCCATTGGCTGTATATTCTTCTTCTGCAAGGTATTGATATACAACTCTTGATGCATTGAAACCTGCAAATTGCTCCGTCATCTTTACAGTTTGTTCACCAGTAAACATATGATGTGCAATCTGTCAACTACTTTGGCGGGCATAAGTGAGACCACAGCTTGAGCCATACAGATCAAGTGAAAATCATGAGACTCTCTAGCTAAAGTAGTGTCCAAGAATTGCAATGTTTTAAATTTCCTTCTAATTCAAAAAGGAGCCAGGTGTGCTATTGCTAACACCTCTTGCCATTGATGGGTTAATACCTCAGGGGAGATAAAAATAGGAGGTGATTAAAATACAATGGCAATCCCACTTGATGCAAGGCATAAGTCAAATTCTATGTTGGGCTTCTGTAGTTGTCCCTCAGGGGTAGGGAAGTCTGTATGTAACCATTACTTACAATAGGTCTGATCATTCTGCATGGAGAAATGTATGCATAGGTGAAGGCCTTCTAGTGTGCAGCAATTGTTCCCAAATCTTTGTCGATACCATTGTTGAGAGCCACAGTCTAGCAGGCCTAAACTTTATCCACCTTCTTGTCTGAGCTGGTAGGAGGAATTACATTGTAGAAGATGATTCAGAGTAGCTAGACGTGGTTGAGAGACCTAGAACATGAATAAGCCTAATAGATGTTGCTTGTGTCTTTTGTCAAAGGGAGGCTTGTGTTTGCTAGTGTTAGGAATCTCTCTTCAAATACATGTCCATGTATTTGACAGAATTGCTATTGTCCAACCTTGTCCCTGTAAATGATGAGTGAGTGTGCCTAGGTCTTTCAGTGAACATCTTCAGAGTCACTCAGTAGTCAGTTGACAGTTAGAAAGTGCCAGCATCAAGTATGTTGTGATGAAAATAAAACAGACTTTAAAAAGGTGTACAGAGCAATTTTATTGAGCTAAAGTTTCATTAATGCAGGAGCAGCACCAAAAAAAGTTTCTGCTCGAAGGGTTGAGCTGAAGGAGCAGCTTACACAGCTGCTTGAGACAACGAAGAAGTGTGGGGGAATGGGAAGTGTAATGGTTAGGCTAATGTGTCAACTCAGCCAGGTAATTGTGTCCAGGTGTTTGTTCCAGCAAGCACTGGGCTAATTGTAATACCAGAGAATTTATGGACTTCAATCACCAGTGAGTTTACTGTGTGGCTGGCTGATTACATCTGCATCAATCAGGGAGATTACATCATCAGTGGGTGGTGCTTTTATCCAATCAGTTGAATGACTTAAAAGGAAAAGTGATTTCAACATTCAGAGAGAATTTCCCAGCTCGTCATGGGACAGGCAACTTCTCCCAGAAACTCATCAACCACCCTTCATCGGACATTCATCGGAGCCACTAGTTTACAGCCTGCCTGTGGAGCCTCGACTTGTGCATACGCATGGTTGCATGAGAGACTCTTTTAAAATCTCATATTATTGACAGATATCTCCTGTTGATTCTGTTTCCCGAGAGAACCCTGACTAATACAGCTTGGTACCAGGAGTGGTTCTTGAGGAACAGAGTCATTAACATGGGATGTCTGAGGTGGTTCTGGGAGTTTTGTAATTGGTTATATACTCTAATTGGACTCAGGGGTACTAATGACTCCCTTTCCAATAATGAGGTTGCCAATAATCCATGGCATGAGCTGGCAATAGAGATGTGAAAAATAGCATCATTGGATTCCCCTAATTCCATACTTATAAGAAACAAGGATCTGGGTGAGAGTGTTTTCAACACCTTAACAGAATTTTGTGAAGTGAAAAAATATAATGATGTTGGCTGGCTCCTCCTAGATACTCTGGATACAGTTACAAAAGAAAGAGATGAGCTAAAGTCTTCAATTTTGAAACTTAAATGCCACATGGATGATATGAAAGTTTCTAAGTGTGCCTTGAAAGAAAATCTTGTCTCCTGTAGCCACAGACTTGAGATATCTGAGAATCAAACCCAGACT
>JAQZBX010019763.1:0-33529 GCA_029593785.1 Cabassous unicinctus | reverse complement strand
GAGGATGCTGCATCAGCCCACCGCACTGCTCAGGCCGGCGTGCCCTCACAAGGAGGCCTCGGGACGCGAACCCGGGCCTCCCATATGGTAAACGGGGCTCTATCCACTGAGCCACACCCGCTCCCCAGCTTCATCATTTTTAATGTCTGCCTAGTATTTCACTGCATACCTGAACCATAAGTAACTTTTTCCTTAAGATAAATATTTTTCTCCAATTTAATAATTTTTAATTATATAGCAATGGGCACCTTGTGAATTCATCACACTTGTGTGATCCTCTCCTGGGGATCATTCCTAGAATTGGGGTTGATGTGTGCAAAGGTACCCCCTTTTTACTCTGTGATTCTGCTACTTCAAAGGCCATAGAAGCAGCCCCTGGTACCCTTGCTGGCCCCTCCCCCACCCTCTCCACAATGTGGAGCGGAGCCAGCTTGTGCTTCCATTGTGGGTCCCTGGTCTTATTCCAGAGGAAGCAGAGTGGTCCGTGTGTGCATAATGCAGTGCATGTGTGTCAGTGCCAATCTATCTAGTGGAAGTCTGAGAGACTGATCCTGCTGAACCCAGTCTTGTGCTCAACCTCCCAGAGTTTATCCTGAGGGTACAGAGATACAGCTTGCAGATACCTGGGACAAGGTGAGAAACAATTAAGTTGAAGCGGCCTGGGGCAAAGGACTACCTGCATCAAGAGAGCATCCAGGAGGGGGTGAAAGTCTATTTCAAGTGGAGTAGAGGGGACATTTCACTCGAACTCCTATAAACTATAAATGGGGGAATTCCTACATTCTCTAACAATCACAAGCTCAGGAAAAGAAGCAGGGTCCCTCACTCCGTGCAGGCTCAGATAAAACAGAGTGGACTCTGCACTTTGCATTTGCCTTGGGATGATCATCTTGATGAGGGGCTAAGCTCTGAAGTAGAACACCAGACAAAGCAGAGCCTAATACAAAGACAGTGAATGGTGCTTTTGGGTCTGGTTTGTTTGTTTTGATTAACTTCTGGCATTCAACAAAATCTCAGTCATAACTGGTTGGATACAAACAAGGAACAGATAGCTCAGGGACTAAATCCCAGAGTTAACACTTTAAAATAGTAAAATGTACAGTGTGCAACAAAAGGTAACAAGACAAACAAAGAGACAGGAAATGATGACCCATCCAAAGAAACAAGATAAAAATCCAGAAACCATCAACAAAGTGGAACAGACTTTGTACTTAATGGACAGAGACTAAAAAAAAAAATGTCCTCAATATGCTCAAGAAGAAAGAAAAACAGAGAAAGAACTAAAGGATATGAGGAAAACAATGAATGAACAATAGGAAAATCTCTTTGAAAATCTCAATAGCAAACAAATAGAAATACTAAAGTTGAAGATTACAATGAGTGAAATGAAAAATTTCCTAGAGGGTTTCAACAGCAGTTTGGGCATGGCAGAAAAGAATTAGTGTTCTTGAAGATAAGGCAATTGAAATGATTCAGGTTGAGGATCAGAAAGAAGTAGGAATAAAAAAGAATGAACAGAGACTAATAGACTTATGGGGCACCATCAAAAGTACCTATATATGCATTTTGGGCATCCCAGAAGGAGAAGAAAGAGAGGGGCCGAAGAAATATTCAAAGAAATAATAGCAGAGAACTTCCCAAATACAATGAAAGATATGAATATCCACATTCAAGAAGTCCAATGAACCCCATACAGGATAAATTCAAAGAGAACCACGCCCATACACATAGTAATCAAATCGTCTAATGCCAAGGACAAGGAGAAAGTTCTGAAAGCTGCAAGAGAAAAGCAGTGAACTATGTACAAGGGAATCCCAGTAAGATGAAGTGCTGATTCTCAATCAGAAACCATGGAGGCAAGAAAGCAGAGGGACAAAATATTTAAAGTGCTGAAAGAAAACAATTGCCAACAAAGAATTTTATATCTGGCAAAACTTTCTACCAAAATGAGAGACAGAAGAGGACATTCCCAGATAAACAGAAGCTCAGAGAATTCATCACCACTAGACCTCTCTTACAAGCAATGTTAAAGGGAGTTCTTCAGAATGAAAGGAAAGGACATTAGACAGTGCATCAAAGTGGTACAAAGAAATAAAGATCTCCAGTAAACGTAACTGTATGGGTAATTATAAATACCAGTACTAGGTATTGTATTTTTTTGACATGTAACTCCACTTCTTAATTCTTATAGGTGCTAAAATGCAAATGCATAAAAAGTAATGATAAATCCATGGTTTTGGACACACAATATACAAAGATATAATTTTAACAAGCACAAAAAAGGTGGGAGAACAGAGGAATACAGGAACAGTGTATATTTAAGCTATTGAAGATAAATAGCTTTATCTTGGTATCAAAGCAAATATGATTGTTATAGACTTAACAATCTATAGATTGTTAAAACCCATGGTAACCACAAAGAAAATATATGAAAAATATATTCAGAAAGAAATGAGAAGGGATTCAAATGGTACAATACAAAAAAATCAAATAAAATAGGCATTATCAGAAGAATTGAGTGTGAAAAAAGGTATGACTTACAAAAAAAATAAATAAAATAAAAATTAAAAAAAGAAAAAAAAAAAGAAAAAAAGGTATGACTTACAAAGACCAAATAGTGAAATGGCAGAAGAAAGCACTGCATTGTCACTAGTTACTTGAAATGTAAATGGATTAACCTTTCCAGTCAAAAGGCAGAGATTGGGAGAATGGATAAAAAAGCATGACAATTATATGCTGTCTACAAGAGACTCACTTTAAATTCAAAGACATAAATAGGTTGAAGCGAAAGGATGGAAAAAAAATACCATGCAAATAGTAACCAAGAGAGCTGCAGTAGCTATACTAATAACAGATAAAACAGACTTTAAGTCAAAAACTGTTAAGAGGGACAAAGAATGTTACTATATATTGTAAAGGGGGTTGATTCAACAAAAAGATATATACATATGCACCTAACAGCAAAGCCCCAAAATATATGACGCAAATATTGATATATTTGAAGAAGAAATAGAGGTTTCTACATTAATAGTAGGAGACTTTAATATACCACTTCCAACAGTGGATAGAACATCTAGACAGAAGATCAAAAAGAAAATAAAAGACTTCAAACCAGCTAGACTCTAAACCAGCCAGATCTAACAGACATACATACATAGAACACTGCACACAACAGCAGCAGAATTCACATTCTTTTCAAGTGCACATGGATCATTCTCCAGGAGAGACCATATGTTAGGTCACAAAACATGTATTAATAAATTAAAATAAATTGAAATCATAGACTGTATCTTTTCTGAACACAATGGATTGAAACTAGAAATCATAACAAGGGGAGAACTGGAAAATTCACAAATACGTGGAAATTAAACAAGGTACCTTTAAACAACCAATGAATTAAAGAGGAAATCACAAGGGAAATTAAGAAATATCTTGAGGCAAATGAAAATGAAAATGAAAACATATAGGATGCAGCAAAGTCAATGTTGGTATGGAAATTTATAGTTCTAAACGTTTACATTATAAAAGAAGAAAGATTTCAAATGAGAGACATAAACTCAAACAGGAAGAACTAGAAAAAGAAGAGCAAACAAAACCCAAAGCAAGCAGAAGGAAGGAAATAACCAAGATTAGAGATAATGAAATAGAGAATACAAACAAAACAAAACAAAAAAAAAACAAACCCAAGACAATCAACAAAACCAAAGTTGGTTCTTTGAAAAGATCAATAAAATTGACAAACCTTAAGCTAGACTGACTAAGAAAAAAAGAGAGGACACAAATGACTAAAATCGGAAATGAAAAGGCAGACATTACTACAGACACCACTCAAATAAAAAGCACCATAATAGGATACTATGAACAACTATATGCCAACAAATTGGATAACCTAGATGAAATGGGACAAATTCCTAGAAACACATAAACTACCTAAACTGAATCAAGAAGAAATAGGTGAAGAAAAAAAAAAAAGAAAAAGGTGATCATAATAGACCAATAACTAGTAAAGAGATTGTTTCAGTCATCAAAAACTTCCCAACAAAGAAAGGCTCAGGACCAGATGGCTTAACAGGAGAATTCTACCAAACATTCCAAGAAGAATTAACACCATTCCTGCTCAAATGCTTCAAAAAATTGAAGAGGAGGGAACATACCCTAACTCATTCTATAAGGCAAACCACCCTAATACCAAAGCCAGATAAAGATACAAGAAAAAAAAATTACAGACCAATATCCCTTATGAATATAGATGCAAAAATCAGCAAAATACTAGCAAACCAAATCCAATAGCAGGTTAAAATAATTAAAATACCATGATCAAGTGGGATTTATCCTAGGTTTGCAAGGGCAATTCAACATAAGAAAATCAATTAATGTAACATACCACGTTAACAAAATGAAGGAAAAAAACACACAATCATATCAATTAATACAGATGAGACATCTGATAAAATCCAGCACCCTTTTTGATAAAAACACTTAGGAAACTAGGAATAAAAGGAACCTTCCTCAACATGATAAAGGGCATATTATGAAAAATCCACAGCTAACATTAGACTTAATGGTGAAAAACTGAAAACTTTCCCTCTAGGATCAGGAACAAGACAAGGATGCCCACAGTTATTCAACATTGTATTGAAAGTTCTGGCTACAGCAATTAGGCAAGAGAAAGAAAAAAGAAGTGAAATGTTCCCTATTTGCAGATGACATGATCCTATATACAGAAAACCTGAAAAATCCACAAAAAGATACTAGAACTAATAAACGAATTTAGCAAATTGGTGGGGTACAAGTTCTACACGCAAAAGTCAGTAGTGTTTCTACAGACTAGAAGAAATCAAGAGATGACTTCCACTTACTATAGCAACTAAAAGAATCAAATATCTAGGAATAAATCTGACCAAGGATGTAAAGAACTTATATACAGAAAAATACAAAACATTGCTAAATGAACTCAAAGATCAGCTAAATAAATGGAAGGATATTCTGTGTCCATGGATTGGAAGACTAAATACTGTTAAAACGCCAATTTTACCCAAAGCGATTTACATTTTTAACACCAATCAAAATTCCAACAGCCTTCTTTACAGAAATGGAAAAGTGAATCAGCAAATTTATATGGAAGGTAAAGGGCCCCAAATAGACAGTTATCTGGAAAAAGAATGAAGTTGGAAGACTCACACTTCCTAATTTAAAAACTTATTACAAAGCCATAGTAATCAAAACACAGCATGGTACTGGCACAAGGATAGGCATACAGACCAATGGAATAGAATTGAGAATTATCAGAAATCAATCCTCATGTTTATGGCCCACTAATTTTTGGCAAAGGTGCCAAGTCCACTCAGTGGGAAAAGAATGGTCTCCTCAACAAATGGTGCTGGGAAAACTGGATATCCATAAGCAAAAGAATGAAGGTGGAACCCTACCTCACACCATATACAAAAGCAATTCAAAATGGATCAAAGACATAAATATAAGAACCACAACTATAAAACTCCTAGAAAAATATGCAGGAAGCAGCTTTAGGACCTTCTGTCAGGCAATGGTTTCTTAGACCTTACACCAAAAGTACCAGCAGCAAAAGAAAAAATAAATAAATGGGACCTCATCAAAATTTAAAACTTTAGTGTAAAGGACTTTGTCATGAAAATAAAAAGACAATCAACACAATGGGAGAATATATTTGGAAACCAGATATCCAATAAGCATTTACTATCCAGACTATATAAAGAAATCGTATAAGTCAACAATAAAAAGACAAACAACCCAATTAAAAAATGGGCAAAATATTTGAACAGACATTTCTCCAAAGAAGTTATACAAATGGCCAAAAAGCACATGAAAAGATGTTCAACATCATTAGCCTTTAGGGAAATGCAAATCAAAACCATAACAAAATAGCATTTCATACCCACTAGAAGGCTATTATTAAAAAATGAAAAATTACAAGTGTTGGAGAGGACGTGGAGAAACAGAAACACTCATTCATTCTTTGTGGGAATGTAAAATGGTGCAGCCGCTGTGGAAGGCTATTTGATGGTTCTCCAGAAAGTTAAGTATAGAAATACCATATTACCTGGTAATCCCATTTGTAGGTATCTACCTAAGAGAACTGGAAGCAGCGACTTGAACAGTTATTTGCACATCGATGTTCATAAGTGGCATTATTCACAATTGCCAGAAGATGGAAGCAACCCAAGTGTCCATAAACTGATGAACAGATGAACAAAATATGGTATGTACATATAATGGAATATTTTTCAGCCATAAAAAGAAATGAAGTCCTGATGCATGTGACAACATGGGTAAATCTTGAAAACATTATGTTGAGTGAAACAAGCCAGACACAAAAGGGAAAATATTGTATTATCTCAATGATATGAAATAATTTGAATATGGAAACTCATAGAGTCAGAAACAAGAATACTGATTACTAGGGGTTGTCTTGGGGGTAGGGAATGGGGAGTTAATGCTTAAATTGTACAGTTTCTATTTGGGTTGATGGATATGTTGTGATAATGGATGGTGGTGATGGCAGCACAACATTGTGATGTAATTAACACCACTGAATTATAAATTTGAATGTAACTTAAAGGGGGAAAATTTTAGTTTGTATATATGTTACTAGACTGAAAATTAAAATAAACCATAGGACTGTACAACATAAACACTGAACACTAATGTAAACCATGGGTTATAGTTAATAGTACAATTACAAATTTTTGTTTTCATCAATGGTAACAAATGTATCATTCTAATGAGAGGTGTTAATAGAGTGGTATATGGGATCTCTCTATTATATGTTCAGTAAATCTACAACTTCTCCAAGTTAAAAAAAATCCTAGGACAGTGCCTGGCAAACAGTATGTGTTCAATAATGAATAAAATAATCATTTCAACCTATCACCTATCATTCTACCATTAGCAAATGCTATATTCCTTCTGTTCTGGGATCTGTTTTTAGAAGGCTCTTTACTGACGTTCCAACTCTGCAGGAGGTCATCGGCAGAAGCCCAGCAGGGTAGTTAAAGAAGAAAAGAAAACCACAACTATGAACATCATAGCCAAACTTTTGAAAACCAAAGATAATGAAGAAACCTTAAAAGCAGCCAGAGAATGAAGGTTTCGTTACATTCAGGGCAACAACAATACAACAATAGAGTAATGGCTGCTTCTCATAAGAAACAATGGAAGTTGTAAGACAATGGAATGTATCTTTAAAATGCTAAGAGAAAACAAATTCAATTCCAAATTCTATATCTAGCAAAAGTATCCTTCAAAAGTGAAGGCAAAATAAAGGCATATTCAGATAACTGAAGCTGAGAGAATCAATTACCAGTAACTCTGTACTCCATGAAATTCTAAAGGAAGTTATTCAGGCTGAAAGGAAATTATCCCAGATAGAAAAAGGAAGAACACCAGAAATGGTCAGCATTGGTAAATATAAAGACCATTTTTTTGCCTGAAATTCTTCAAAATGAGGCCACTTTAAAAACCTTCAGAGACCCTAAGCTCTGGGAAGATTCATTCACAATTAAAATGAAAATAAACCTTAAGTATAAAGAAGTCAATCCAGGTTCTGATTTATCCCATGGGAACTATCTCAATGCTTTCAAATATAATTCTTAAAAAAATTTTCTCTTAATTTTTGGTGTCTCTGCTTGCTAGTGCCGTAAATCCATACTTTATTTGCTTTCTAGGTTATCCAGCACTGGCTGGCAGTCATCCAAGCACATTAGACTCTGAGAAAATAGCCTGCTACAAAGGCAACAATTAATGAAAAAGACTAGCTGGGGTGGCCAACTTCCCAGGGTTTCCCAGGTCATGGGACTTTCAGCACTAAAACTGGGACAGTTCCAGCAAAATGTGAGGACTGGTCCACTAACTAGGACCCAGAAAGCGGCCCTGAAAGCAGCAAACAATGCAGTTTTGCTCTGGTCAAGAAAAACAGGCTGGAAAGCATATGAGACTTACCTTCTCAAAACTAGACTTGTCCTTTAACTGAAGTGAAAACTCCCTCTACCACACTTTGTATCTCTTGTTTAATAGATCAAAGACAATGCATCTGCCTGGAGTTGAAGGCAGAGACAGAAAAGAAGGAACAGAAGTTCTGCTTTGAGGGGTGAGGGATAATAGGTCAGAAAAAGTGGCTCACAGACCTCCCTTCCTACAGGGCATGACTCACTGCCACTTCACCCACTTGGTTAAGAAGAGAAGAGGGAAAGGGAACCAAGAGTACCTCCATTGTTCCTCTAGAGTAATTCTCTCCATCAGCCTACTAGGAAAGAATTACTAGCTGATGTTACCTATAAGGAAACAGAGACTCAGAAAGGTCAAGTCACTTGCCAGAGATCACTTGGCTACTTGGTAACAGATACAAGATTTCACTTCATGGCTGTCTTACTCCAAAGCTTGTGCTTGGTATCTGCACAAAGCCTATGACCCTAGCATATATGTTGATTGCTAAGAGTGATAAATGAAAGGAAGAGGCAGAGAGGGAGAAGATAGGCTGGTGACCACAAACCAGAGTAGGAATAAAAGCCATAAAACTGCAGAGCATCCTAGGCAAGGACTGGCACCTCTCCTTTCCTAGGAGAGGATTTACAAATTTGATAAAAACTGAGATGTGTGAGAACTTAGATTGATTCATGTACCAAATAAATGATATGCCTTGGAGTTTGAAGTCATAAGATCTAAATTCTAGTTTTACCACTTACAAGTTAGGTGACCCTGGGCAAGTGACTTACGTTTTATGCATCTCAATTTCCTTATATATAAACTAGAAATAGTAATACTCAACGTGTAGGTCTGTATGGGAAACTCTGAGCTTCATCTATTCAATGGGGATAACAATAACTGGGTTGTTGGGAGAGTTAAATGAATTTACACATATAAAGTACTTAAAATAGTGCCTAGCACATAGTAAGCACTGAATAATAGCTCTTATTAACATTTTATTCATAGCAATTTATCACTTTCTGAAATTATTATTTTTTAAGCTCCATGAGATAGGGGCTTTGTGCCTAGCTCATCCCAGGGCCTGGAATAGTGCCTGTCACGTAATAGTATTTTATGGTTCCTTTCTCCATTACATCATTCCAATTATGCTTTCAAGATTACCAATGACCTCCATGCTGACAAATCCAAAAGATAATCCATGCTCCATTCAGCAGCTAGTGTGAGCTCTTGGAAATTGAAATCGCACATTACTCCCTTGTTTACAACTCTTCAATGGATATCCTTGCATTTAGAATACAACCTAAGCTACTTTCCACGGTTTACAAGATCGTGTATGACCTAGAACCTTCGACCTCATTGTGCCACTTTCTATGTTCCAATCCTATTCTTTATCAGATTTACTCATCACAATCTGTAAATATTTTATTTTGTATTTTACTTGTCCAAATAGGATATATGCCACATGAAGGCAGGGTCTTCTCTGCATCTAGCACAATGTCTGATACAAAGAAGGTGCCTAAGAAATATATGTTGAATGATTAGAGACACAGTAGTTAATATTCCTTATTTTCTTGCCACCTGCACACCAGGTATAGTGCCAAGGCAGAAAAGAGGAGAGCTGGGATTTGTAACAGAGTTCCAACTATCTAACTTAGCTGAATAACGAAGAGTTATGAGGTTTTTGGTAATCAACAAATTGCTACATCACTGATGATATTCTTATCATCCAGACCTTACTGATCTGTCAAGAACCCCTCAGACTGCATTTCCTATATGAAGCCTTCTTTGCTCTTACCCACCCTTTGCTTACTTGGAGCTCCCACAGCACTCAGTATGTATTTCTTAGCTAAATCCCACTTTTGTGCTTCTGTACTCTTCGTTTCTTGCACACGTCTGTCTTAGCTGACAATATCTTGCTCTTACCCATTTGCTCTTCCTTTTCCTGAGTCCTTGCCCACTGTTGGGCCCACAGAATATGCTCAGCACAAGCCTGAGAAGTGATCAATGCTGCTCTCCTTACAGGCAGATGACCCAGGGCAGCTCTATGTTCTGTATACAATCTTATGGAAGTGATGATGACAACTCTGTAGGTGAGAGGGAGGTCAGCTGGCTGTTCTCTTACCTGATCTGCTGTGGTTTGTGGTGGCAAATCTGCAGAGAGTGAGAGCATCCGCATGGAGGCCTCCAACTGCTGGGGAGGCAAGAAGAAGTTGGGCACCACAATGGGCTCTGAGCTATAATGGTAGTTAAGGGACAAAAATGCCCAGAAATCTAATGAACAAATGAAATGCATCCATTTCCTGCTTTGGCTCACACCCCTGGTTTTTCTATAGAGAGGTGGGGAGTGGGTTGTAGATCCTGAAGGGAAAAAACCCACCCTTTGAACCCAAGCCTTTTCCAGAAGGCTGCTGCTGCTGCTCTGACGGCTGAGGACTCCGCCAGTTGGCTGATGCTGTGGGGAAGGAAGAGCTTTCCTGTGAGGTGCTGGGGATGTCTGAAGATACCGAAACTCTCCTCAGTGCATAATGCCGTGACTCTTTTACGGTCTTGCTCTCTCCATCTTTCAGGTCCTTTTCCTCAGATTATGAAAATGCTCTAGTCTTCCATTTAGGAAAAAAAAAATACCGCTTAAGCTCGCATTCCCTTCTGGTAACTATCTAACTCTGTCACTTATAGATGGGTGACTTCAGGAAAGTTTACTTTTTATGCTTCAGTTTCTTCATCTGTAAAATGGATATAATGGTAGTACCTATTGTTTTGAGGATTAAGTAAGTGCTTAGAATGGGCCTGACACAGTGAGCATTAAATGAATGTCAGCTATTCTTGTCTCTCCAGTTTATGGGAAAAAAGTTGTCGCTTTCCTTACCACTCATTCCCTTACCCACTGAAATCTGGCCTCTATGCTCTCACACCATCCCTCTCTTCCACTTTTCCAACCTCTCTGACCAGCTCTTCCCAGTTTCCGTTGTGGGTGTACCTTGTTCCACCTGCCTTTTAAATACTGGCAATCCTCAGGTTTCCATCTCTGTGTATGTGGTTCCCCTTATCTAGAGAAACCTACCTTAATAGCTAATCTCATGCCTGAATTCCAGGTGTGCATCTCCTCCTGGATGTCTGACAGGAGCATATCCAAAACAGAAATCTGCTCTTCCCTCAAACCTGTCTTACGTTTTGTTCCCTATTCATTAAATGACATCACCCACTTAACTTGTGACAGAAAATTTTATATTTCCCACCCCTCCCTAAGTAATCGTCTCAAATCTGTTCTTCCTTTTCATCTCCATAGCCTATACTTTAGGTCAGACCCTCTTCATCTCTTCTCTGGATTATTGCAACCGTTTCCTAACTAGTCTCCTTCCTTTTGGTCTCCTCTGCTCCAATCCACCCTTTACAAGGCACTAGGGTGATTTTTCTAACGTGCAAATATGACCATATCATGCTCTTGCTTAACAGATAACGCTTCCTGAACACTATTTATGTGCCAGGCTCTGTGCTAAGTAATTTACACTATTAGTTTAATTCTCACAACAACCCAATAAAATACTATTATTACCTCATTATTAGAGACGAGGAAGCTGAAGTTTAATCTGATTTCAGGATAAAGTCCAAATACCTCAGTTAGGCATAAAGGTCCTTTAAAATCTAGAGTGTGCCTCACCTCTTACCATTCCACTTACACCCTGAGCTCTAGCCACAGTGAACTCCTGCCCTTCTGCCTAGGATTTTCCCTTGCAGAGTTATGGCAGCTCCCTCCTCTTGCCCCCTAGCACTGTGTCCATGTCTTGTTACAGCACCTAGAACAATAAACTGCCATAATCTGTTTGTCTGTCTCCTACCTCATAATGGGAACTTCTAGAGCAGGGGTTCTTAACAAGAGGTCCGTGAGCTTGAATTGAAATTCAGAAAAACATTCTTTTGGGGACGTGTCGGTGTGGGTGTGATATATTTATTAAATAATAGACAGTATAGTGTGGACTTAGTAAGGGGTCTGTGGTTTTCACCTGACTGGCAAAGGGGTCTGTGGAACAAAAAAGGTTAAGAACCCCTATTCTAGAGGTAAGGTCTGATTCAAATCTCTGACCTCAGGTCCTGGCAATACTTTCTTTAGGATCTGTGCATATTTGTCTGTTCTTCCACTGACCATACATTCTGGGCACAACTAAATTTGACTGTTAAAGCAGAGATGCCAGAAGCCAGGATGAATGAGACCTGGAATGAACTCCACAGGAGGCAGTCTGCTTCTAGTGCTCAGCCTCCAGCCATTTCATGCTTTAAGCCTTTCCTGAGTCCACACCCCTATCCTTAGGTTTCTCTTTGCCCTTCATCTGTGTGGTGTGTACAAGTGTTTATATTCATTTGATTTTCTCAATTCTGTGAAACTGTGATAGTTCAGTTCCATCTATACTTACCAATCCCCTTCTCTGTGCAATGTCTGGTGCTGGGAACACAGCAAAAAGATAAGGTCCCTGACTTAGGGAGTTTAATGTCTGGTGGGTAAGGGATTAGTGCTTCCATTTTATAGATGAAGAAAGTGAGGCTCAGAAAGGCTAAACTATATGCCTGAAGCCTCATAAGTAATAAGCTGGGTCTAGAGAGACAGGCCCCCTGACTTCTGGTAGAAAAAGATGTCTGTTCAATAAAGCAGCCTGCTTCACCTACCAGTTTGTTGTCAGGATACCAGACAAGTGATCTAATCAGTTAATTAGGTTACAGTGGGGACAGCTGTTGATGGTTTGTCTGCTTTTCTCCATAACATTTCAAAGGAGATGTTTTAGCCTTCATTTCAAAGGAGGGAGAGGGGCAATATCAGGTGTCCTTTTCTCCCATTGTAATGTCACACTGGGGGTTTGGATACTAAGTCCATCTCAGTGGTATCCATTTACCCTTAGCTCCATCACTTATTTATTTTTTTAATCAAATCTTGTAAGTCACCATAGCCCTGAGCCTCAATTTCCTCACCTGCAAAATAGAAATGATGAAACCTACCTTAAAAGGCTTGTGAGGAAGGAATAAAAATGTATGTAAAGTGCTGGCATGTAGTAAATGCTCAGTTAATGGTATTATTCTTCTTTCCCCTCTCTCTATGCCCTCCACTTCTATTTGATTCCTTAGATCCAGAGCCTTGCCTTCAGGTGGCGTGATACCCAACAGATTAATCAGATTAGCTAGGCTAATTAATGAATGTGCTACCAACACCTAACCCAGTTAAAAGCATTATATGCTTCAGAAGGCTGGCATTAGTGGTAGAATTGTAGGCACCTTGTTGTCAGGGCAGGTATGTCTGAAGGGTCTTCCCATGCCACCCAGTGCATTCCATGAGGGTGGCCACTGCTCACCTCATGCTCACACTAGGCTAGCCTAAGCACCAGTATTCAAAATGCCCAGAGATGGCTTAAGGGGCCACTTGTGGGCAATACCAAAGGATACAGGAGGCAGCTCTGCCCTGTGGATACCTCTGATCCAGTTGTCACCTGCTTTTGCCTGATGTCAGGGGAGTCAAAGGGTGGCCCCTTATGGTTTTTTCTTCTGCTCTGGGAGGCTAGGTGTGGAGGGAATTTCTCAAAGCTATCAGCAGAGTCACTTAGTTCACTAGAGGCAGCTTCACTTTCAGCCTGGGTCTCTGGCTTGAGCTCCTTGTCATGACATGTTCTTGATGAGCTCCATCCAACAAAGGTGTTGTTTTGTTGGGTTCCTGAGAGTGACAGGTGTGGGATGAGTTGAGGGTCTGCTGAGGCAGGCTCTTCAACCCTGGCCTTAGAGGCCTCACCCTCATAAAGAACATGACTTTGGCTAGGAGAACCCTGTCTAAGCAGGTGGAGACTGACACCCTTTTCTGGGCTGGACAGAGTGCTACTTCTGACCTTGAGCTCTTCTCTGGGGAAAGGCTCTGAAGAAGGGCAAGAGGGGCTTTCCCTCTGTGCCTCATCAGGCTGAAGGCTGATGACCTCACTTGTGTCTGACATAAAACTGGACCAAGGGCTAGTTTTGTCTGTCACGGTGGTGATCTCATTTAGAGTCCTGGGCTCAATGATGTCTTCTTCATAGTCCTCATCACTGTAGGCCAGGCCTGCTTCAGTGTTCTCACTGCTCTGCTTCCTTGTAAACACCGATGATACAGCATCATTTATGGGTACACTATGCCCCAGGGACTCGTGGAGCATTCCTCTTCCACTTGGAGTCTCTTCACGAGGAGGGGCAGGCAGGGAATTTGTGCCCTCATCTGGAGCTCTTGCTAACGACTGGTCTGGAGTTCTGCTTCGTTCTTGTATGGCCTCTGTGTCTTCAATGTTTGGGAGGGTGGTGACCTCTCTGCTTCTACTTCTGGCTTGGTGAGAACTCAAAGATGCTTGAGAATTCCTGGTGATAGTCTGCAGATCTGAACAGCAAGAGATAATCACTCTTACTACAAGGCAGGGCCATAGATCACACAAGTTTCCCTAATTAGCTTGTAGCTTCAGAAGTATTCTTGCAAACAGGCTTTGAACAAACCTTAAAGACAGTTAATCCACCCAAGAGTCAGTAAAACTATATTCAAGGCATTACAATTTCTAGCACTTTATTCTAATACCGGAGGATCAAAATCTAATCTAGTTATAGTTGTGGATACATCTGTGGAAACGATTTCAGAGACTATCTGCTCATGCTCAGGAATTCTCGGGATCTGGGAGTCCTGGTGGGCATGTTCATGCTTCCATTTACTTCAGTAATTACCTATATTAAAAACCAAAATGAGAATCCACTTATTGATGACATCTATCAATCTATAATTGATGACAGTTATTAAAACTATTTATTTTACTTGGAAAATAAAAGCAAGGAAATATCTATCACCTAAATGATAATGGCAGGGGAGGTTTACAGAGAAAATGGAGGCAGCATGGCTTGTTAAAGACAAACTTTAGAGCTGTTCAATCCCGGGTTCCAATCCTTACCATCACTTGTTAACAGTGTGATCATGAACAAGCTATTCTCTCTGAACCTGTTTATTTTAAAATATGATTAACACCACCATTTCACAGAGTTATGGTAAAGAACACATGAAATAAAGAGACATAAAATGTCTGGTGCACGTATAAGCACTTAATAAATGGGCCTAGTAAATGATATATGTTTGCATGATTACTTGAGAGGAGAAAGTTAGGAACTGGGAGGCAAATTTGACTCCTGGAGAGTAGGGGTCACATTTCTCTCACAGCACTTAACAGTACTCAACCCATGGAAGGTGTTGGCTGAGTTTAATACACTGACAATTTCTAGCCCTATAAGGAGATTAGTGTCTGAAAGTGGAACACCACTACCTTCTAATAGGAACAAGAACCAGGAAGCAAACTTAGTTGATCCTGATCTGTTAGCCTGAACTACTACTCTGACTCGGGACAGTCTTCCTGCCTTTTGTAAACCAGCCCATCTTTCAAGGCCCTACTGTCCTGTATCTCCTCCGAAAAAGCCTTCCCAAATGCACCAGCCTAAAAAAAGGTTTGTTCTATAAGAAAGAACTTAAGAACATGCTATCACATAATAAGTCTCTCTGTATGTTTCTCCCATTAGATGTGAGCTTTTCTTAAGATTCAATTTGTGTCTCAGTGCTCAGCAGAGGGCCTGGCACACAGATGTGGCATAAATGAAACCTTTACTCAGTAACTCACTTTCAAGTTTTACTTGTATCCAATTTACCATGACCTACTAAAAAAAAAGTGTACTGAGGCATGATGGAGGCAAGGGGAGTTGTTTTTTTTTTTAAAACTGTTACAAAAAAAAAAAAAGTGAAAAAGAAAAACAAACAAAAAAAAACTTTCCCTTAATTCAATCATTATTTCCCTTTCCAAATTAATCTGGTCCTTGTGAAAATCAGTTCTCATTCTGTCATTCACTTGCCCAGGACTCCCAGTTTGCTTAGAGGATAAAGATTAAACTCCCAAGCTTGGCCTCTAGGCCCTGCAGCTTTAATCCTTCAATTCTCTACTCTCTACATTTTAATATACTCCTTTAAAAAAGATAGCCCATTTGTTCCCACCTCTATCCCAAACAAGCCTCCCTCTGTTTTGCTCTTATACTTTCTTTCTGGGAGGAAGTTTGTTGGGTTGGTCTATTGAATGTAAGCTTGATGAAGACAAAGAGAAGGCCCTGGCTTGTCCATCACTGCATCCTCCTGAAATTGGTAACAGAATATTGCATAGTTGGTGCTCAAATAAACAGTTAACTGAATATTTCAAGCAAGCGGAAGCCAAAAACAGAGCATATCTCTAGGGTCTTGGATACCAACAGGTTAGGTATCTGGGGGAAGAGGGTAGGAAGTTTTATACCTAACATCAATCATGGCTTTTTATTTTTTTCTTCTTTAAGCGGAAAAAATGGAACTTATTCATTCCTATGTGGAAGCACACATTTTGCTAGAGTAAAAATGATACCAACTAAGTGCTAAAGATGTCAATTTGGTTGATTTATCAATGTTCCCCAAAGTTTGCCTGATACAGATTTCTAGGCCTTAACCCTGGATTCTGATTCTGCAGGATGGAATAGAACTCAGGAACCTGTATTTTAAAATAAGTGCTCCAGGCAATTCTTATGCTCAGGCAAGATTGGAAAGTACGGTCTCAGCCTTGGCTGCACACTGGAATTACATGGGGAGTTTTAAAAAATGCTGATGCCTGGCTCCCATCCCAATAGATTCTGATGCAATTGACCTATGGTGTAGCCACGGCATCTGGATTTTTAAAAGCTCTCTAATTAGTTCCAATATGCAGCCAAAGTGAGAACCACTGCTCTAATGTGTTTTTCAAAAAGTGGCCTATGGAACACTAAGAAAATCATCTGAGGTGTCTGTTAAGAAATGCAGATTTCTGGGCTCTGAGAATTGGAATTTTATTTAAGTTTGTAGTTGATATTTTTGAAAACAGAGTGATACCAGTTCACGAACTGCTCATCTAATCCACCCCTTTTTTTTTTTTTTGGTTGGAGAAACTGAAGCTCAAGAAGGGAAAAGGATACACTCAGGGTCAAATAGCTGGTCCAGGTCTCCAGCCTCCCAATCCAATGCTCTTTCCATTGCCCCATGTTCTTGTGCCATACTACTATGCCTCTCCTTTTAAGAGGAAGAAAGTGAGGGCTTTAATCTCTATTTCTCAGAGGGGCTTGTCTGAGGGCAGACATCCAAAATGCTTTTTTTTTTTTTTAAAAAAAAGATTTATTTATTTATTTATCCCCCCCTTGCTGCCCGTGGTCTACTGTGTCCACTTGCTGCGTGCTTCCTCCGTGCCTGCCCATCTCCCTCTTGCTGTGAGGTCCTGCTGCACCAACCCACCGCGCCGTGCGGGCCGGCCCGCCCCCACAAGGAGGCCCCAGGAAGCGAACCCGGGGCCTCCCACATGGTAAACGGGATCTCTATCCACCGAACCACACCCGCTTCCCCAAAATGCTTTTTAATGGACACCCAATGACCATTACTACTCAACAAGAATGGTCCTGAGCCATACCCGTGATTAAGGAGCTGACTTGCAACACCAGGTTATTGGATTTCTCAAGAATGCACTGGCTCTCAGGGTCTAGGCCATTGGCTTCTGGCCCATGATGGTCCTCATTGCTCTCCTGGCACTGCAAGATGGCATTATGAGTCGGAGGGCTGAGGGGTAGGAAAGACTTTGTGAGCTTCTGGCTAAAGTACTGCTGGATCTGATCTAGTTCACTCAGATTCCTCCTGTAAAAGAAGGGAGAAGAGCACAAAAATGTCATTCACTGGAGTGACAACATCTTTCATGTTCCCCTGACATTCTACCACTTGAACCAAGACTTTAATACCTCTCATTGGGCCACGTCTCCCTTAAACTCCTTCACTCTTGGCATCTCCATCACTTTCTATCTTAGATTTTCCCTTATTTTCTTAGTGTTAGTTCAGTTTCTCTAACTAGGCCATGAGCACCTGGGAATAGAAGATAATATCTCTAACTTCTCTATTTCCCTAGTCCACTCAATGTGCCTGATATAACTGACACAACACAGACACTAAATATCTGGGAAGTGAACTGAAAGTCTTTCTATCCTTTTTATAGGAACAGTCTTGCATGTATTAAGAGTCAAATCTAAGAGAGAGTTTTAAAATGATGAATTGTATAATTTATTAGTATGTATCAATAAAATCTATTTGGGGAAAAAATTAAATAAGAGGGTAAAGCTAACCTTTAGTCTATCACTAGAGGCCACGACCCTGTCAAACCACAGTGTATTCACTTAGATGTCTACATCCTAGTTTATGCCACATGGATAAACAATTGCAGCAGGAACATACAAAATGTAAACTTGTGTGCAGCTTTAGAAAATATGCAAACCCACTAGCATGTCAGAAGTTCTGGATGCAGAACCACGGCACTTCAACCTACCACACCAAGCTGTATTTTTCTCATCTGTGAAACAGGGTTATTAGTACTTCCCCTGTAGGTCTCATAAGATTGTTATGACTCAAATGAGATACTGTGGTAGGGCTCTGTGAACCAATGGAAGTAATGAAAACTGTTATCTTGTTTAATTTCCATTTGGTAGAGAATTCCTTCAGGGCAGTGGCTCTCAAAGCCTGGTTCTAGGACTAGTAGCATTAGCATTACCTGGGAACGTCTGAAATTTAAATTCTTAGGTCCTATCCTAGACCTTCAGAATTATTTTAACAAGGCCTTCAGCAGGTGATTCTGATACAGAATGAATTCTGAGAACTACTGCTCTAGAGCAGTGGCTTTCAACCAAGCGATTTTGCCCTCCAGGGGATATTTGGCAATGTCTGGAGACATTTTCGGTTGTCACAACTAGGGATGGAGTGCTACTGGTATCTAGAGGCTAAACATCCTATAACATACAGAAACAGGCCCCATAGCAAAATATCTGGCCCAAATGTCAACAGCACCAAGGTTGACAGAAACTGCTCTAGGTCCAAGGGGAGTCTTTTTTTCTCAGTGGATTTCAATATATGTTATGTGAATGACCCAAGAAAATGCAGCCAAGCATCAATGTTTTTACTTAAATAGACTCTAATTTCTAGCATCTTACTAAAATGAGAATTTGATCGTATTACTTTCTTGTAATTTGGGTAGCCTATAGTGCTTAACTCTTTTTAAATTTTTAGTCCATGTCCCACCAACCAAAAAGATTTTTCCAATCTTTCTTTTCTGAGCTTGTATTATGAAACAAAGGAATAGGTTAGTTTTTTTCCCAAATATAAACTATATTTAATATTTTTTTACCAAACTTTATACACTCTCGTCCTTCCCTCCCATCACTTCCCACTTGAGAATCAGTGCCCTAAAAGTTCAGACTCTTAGCCTGACATTCATGGCCTTTCATAATCTGACCCCTACGCAACTTGCCTTGTTCCTTCCCTTGCATCTTATGTTCAGCTCTATCCTGACGGCACTTCTGGTATTTCCTCAAACTTGATTTGCTTTTCCATGCCTCTGGGTCTTTGCAAATGCTATTTCTACCCAGACTTCCCTATTCCTTTAAAGACAAGTTCAAAGGAGACTGCTTTAAATCTTTCTATGACTAAGCCAGGAGGTTAATTATTCATTTAACCTTCACCAGGGAACAACCCTTCACCAGGGAACATGCAGCTCTTATCACACTGCATTATAATTATCTGGCAACATGGTTGTCTCCTCCATTGGGAACAGCAGAGCCAGGATTGGAGTTCAAGTCAATCTGACTCTGAAGCCAGGTCCTTTATATTGTACCACACTTCTTCTCACTAGAAATTACCTAGAGGATGGTCTAGATATCTATAATGGACCTTTCATTTCTCACAGAAATTCTTTGGCTTAGATGCTGACTAACCTAAGCAAGGGATAGGAGAGCGTTAACAGGACAGATGCTGATCTGGAAAAATTCAGTGGCTGTGAAGATAAATATAGGAGGCAAGATGAGGCTTTGCAAATTGTAAAACAGATGTGAGGCTGTGTAGATGTGAAAGTGGTTATTATTAAGTTTTAGAGAATAACCTAAAGTTTCTGTGTTTATAGTTGGATCAGTGATAGAGGTCCCAAGGAAAAGTCACTAAGCTAAGAAAGATTCACCTTTGAGGAGTCCTATGAGGTTCCAGGGTCCAACTGGCACTATATGCATGAGAGCACGCTGCTAAACCTCCCAGAGTGGTGGCAGCAGATAGAAAAGCTGTGTGCACCTTGCCATAGCCCATTCACCTGGTGCTCCACTACGGCTTCCTGTGTCTTTTCTCTGCAGATGGACTTACCTGAGAGAATTCAGAAGGGAGGTATGGGAGGATAAAGGTGATGTGCTCAGTTTGTCGTCACTTGGCAGGACCGACTCTCCCTGCTGCAGGGATTCATGATATCGACGGATGTTCTGCACATGCTCTTCATGGCGTAACGCCTGGCTTCTTGAGATACCGCTTCTGACAAGAATAAATGGGGCCCACAAAAAAACTATTAGAGTTAAGAAATGAATTCAGCAAAGTGTCAGGGTATAATAGCAACACAAAAAACAACTATTTTCCTATATACTAGCAATGAACAATCTAAAGAAGAAATTAAGAAAACAACTCCATTTACAATAGTTTCTAAAATAATAAAGTATTTAGGAATACATTTAACCAAGGATACAAAAAACTTGTACACTGAAAATTACAAAACACTGCTGAAAGAAATTAAAGAGGCCCTAAATAAATGGCAAGACAACCCGTGTCCATAGGCCGAAAGAGTTAATGTTGTTAATATGTTAATATTAACCGAAGCAATATATAAATTCAATGCAATCCCTGTCAAAATTACAGAAGTTTTTTTTTTTTTTTTCAGAAATGGAAAAAACAACCCTCAAATTCATATGGATTTTTAAGGGGCCATGAATAGGCAAAACAATTGTGAAAAAGAAAGGCTCGGAGAACTCACACTTACCAATTTCAAATTATACTATAAAGTGACAGTAAGCAAAGCAGTGTGGTACTGGGATAAAGACAGACAAATAGATCAGTGGAACAGAATTGATAGTCCAGAAACAGATTGACACATCCATGGCCAGTTGATTTTAGGCATGCAGTGGGTGAAAGAATAGTCTCTTCAACAAATGGTGTTGGGAAAACTAGATATCCACAAGCAGAAAATGAAGTTAGATCCCTACCTCACACTATATGAAAACCAACTAAAAATGGATCAACCACCAAAATAAAGGAGCTAAAACTATGAAACTATTAGAAGATTACATAGAGGCAAATCTTCATGACCTGGGTTTGCAATGGATTCTTAGATATGACACCAAAAGCATGAGCAACAAAACAATAAATATAATTTAATAAAAATTAAAAACTTTTGTGCATCAAAGCAAATTATTAAGAAAGTGAAAAAACAACCTACAAAATTGGAGAAAATAATTTTTTTCTTCTTCTTTGTTTTAGTAGGTACCAGGGATTGAATCCAGGACCTCATACATGGGAAGCAGGTGCTCAGCCACTAAGCTACATCTCCCCAATGAGAGTTGGTTTCTTTGTTTGTCTGTTTTGTTTTAGGAGGTACCAAGGATTGAACTCAGGACCTTGGATATTGGAATCAGGTGCTCAACCACTTGAGCTACATCCGCTCCCTGAGAAAATAGTTTTAAACCATGTATCAGATAAAGATTTAATATCCAAAATATATAAAGAACTTATACAATGCAGCAACAGAAAGACAAATAACCCAATTAAAAAAATGGGCAAAGAAAAAAAAATGGGCAAAGGATTTAAATAGACATTTCTTCAGAGATGATGTACAAATGGCCAGGAAGAAAATGAAGAGATGCTCAATATCATCAGGCAAGAGGGAAATGCAAATTAAAACCACAACAAGATACTACTTAACACTCACAAGGATGACTATTATTAAAAAAAACAACACAATTAAGTGTTGGAGAGGCTGCAGAGAAATTGGAACTCTCATGCACTGTGGGTGGGAATGTAAAATGGTATAGCCACTGTGGAAAGCAATATGGTTGCTCCTCAAAAAGTTAAAAGAGAATGACCATATGACCATGCAATACCCAAAGAGAGTGTAAACAGGGTCACAAACAGATGCTTGTACACCAATGCTTATAGCAGGATTATTTATAGTAGAGAAAAGATGGAAACAACCCAGGTGTCCATCAACAAGTGTGGTACATATGCAAAATGGAATATTATTTGGCCATAAGAAAAAGTAAAGTTATAAGACATGCTGTATCATGGAAGAATCTTGAAAACATTATGCTCAGTAAAATAAGCAAGGCATGTAAGGACAGAAATTGTATGATATCACTTGGATGACTAAAAATAGCAAATTCAAAGAGATGGAAAACAGATTAGAGATTATTGGAAAAGGGAGGGATGGGGGTAGAGGGGAATATTTGTTTGTAAAAATAAAAACCAACCAACCAAAAAAACCCAATAGATCTATAATCTGTTGGTAAATTAGGGTGAGAAGTCCATAACTGGAGAGAATTTAGTTCAGGCATATGAAATCAATGAAATGTATGAATGAAGTAGCATTACCAAGCATTAAGTTGGCCATTCCTGGAATGGTCTCTTGACTTTATTTTCCAGAATAATATATATCCAGAATATAATTTACACATTCTAACTCAGATTAACCTTCACATCTTTTTTTTTTTTAAGATTTATTTTATTTATTTACCCCCACCCCATGTTTGTGGTCGCTGTCTGCTCTGTGTCTGCACTTCTTCTCTTTAGGAGGCACCGAGAACCAAACCCAGGACCTCCCATGTGGAAGAGAGGCACTCAATCACCTGAGCCGCCTCAGCTCCCCAGTTTGTTTTGTCCCTCACTGTCTTTCCTTTTTTTGTCTCTTTTGTTGCGTCATCTTGTTGCATCAGCTCGTTGCGCCTGCCTACCACACCAGCTCGCCTTCTCCAGGAGGCACTTGGAACGGAACCCGGGACCTCCCATGTGGTAGGCAGAAGCCCAATAGCTTGAGCCACATCTGCTTCCCTTTACATCTTCTTTTAATCCAAGTCTACTTCTATTGTTATCCACAATTTTAAGGAAGGGATATATATATAAACGAATAAATGGAGGCAAAATAAACTCCCAACCAATGAGAAAACTACTAATGTGACAATAAACAAATTACCCTTCTGAAACAGTACTGCAAATCCTTCCTTTCTACCACAGTTCTGGCTTCATCAATTCTGGCTTGGATTACAACTGTCTCCAAAATAGTTATGTTTTCCATTTTACCCACTTCTCTTTAATTCATTCTCCATATTACAGCTTGAATGATCTTTCTAAAACGTAAATCTGAAATAACAATACCAAGAACAATTTTTATGTTGTCCTTATTATGTGCCAAGTACTGGTCTAAGTTCTGGACATGTATTAACCTATTTAATTATTACTGATTCCTTAAACCTTTTAGTTTATCCTTTTTAGATAAAAAATAAATCTTGGGGGTAGATGTGGCTCAAACGGTTGGGCGTCCATCTCCCATATGGAGGGACCTGGGTTCGATCCCCGGGAACCTCCCAGTAAAAATAAAGAAAAATATAGAAGGTGCACGGGCCACCAGACCCCGCGTGCAGGTGCACTGTCAGGCCCTGCAAGTGGGTGAGCTCCCTAGGCCCCGTGCGTGGGTGTGCTGTCAGGCCCTGTGAGTGGGTGTGCCGTCAGGCCCCGCTGAGCTACGCAGCAAGACGATGACGTAACAGGAGAGTGATAAAAGGAAGAGCCAAGATGAGACGCACGGAAAAACCAGGAACTAAGGTGGCGCAGGCAAGGAGGTTGACTCTCTCCCATATCAGAGGTTTCCAGGATCGAATCCTGGTGAAGACAGGAGAAGGATGAGAAGAGAGGGCAGGAAACAGATACAGAGAATTGCCCAGCGAATGAACACAAAAACAGCAAAAATGGGGGTAGGAGAGAGGGGAGTAAAAATGGATAAAAAGTGAATAAGTAAATAAATAAATCTTTAAAAAAAAAAAAGAATAAATCTCAAATTCCTTACCATGGCATTAAAAAACTTGACCTTAGTAATCTTTTGTTTTTAAATAAAAGGTTTAGGGATATGTAATCCACACACTATACAATGCACCTAAAAATAAGTGTGAAAGTCAATGCTTATTTAGAATATCCAGAGTTGCGCTACCATCATCGCAATTATAGAACACTTTCATCACCTCAGAAAGAAATTTTCATGATACCCATTAGCAGTCATTCCACATTTCCCCCAACCTTCCCAGTCCTAAGCAACACTAATCTACTTTCTATCTCTACAGATTTGCCTATTCTAGACATTCATACAGATGGAATTATATAATATGTAGCCTTTTATGATTGGCTTCTTTTGCTTTAGTATTTTGTTTTCAAGGTTCATCCATGTTGTAGCATGTGTCAGCACTTCAATCCTTTTTAGGACTGAAAAATATTGCATAGTATGGATATACCATATTTATCCATTCATCAGTTGATGAACATTTGGGTTGTTTACACTTTTTGATTATTTTGAATAATGCTGCTATGAAAATTCATGTATACGTTTTTGTGTGGACATATGTTTTTATTTGTCTTGGGTATACCTAGAAGTGGAACTGCTAGGTCATGCAGTAAGTCAATGCTTAACATTTTGAGGAATTGCCAGACTGTTTTCCAAAGTTGCTCCAACATTTTACATTCCCACCAGCAATGTAAGAGACTTTCAGTTTCTCCAAATCTTCACCAACACTTGTCTTTTTGATTACAGCTATCCTGGTGGGTGTGAAGTGGTTATCTTATTATGGTTTTCACTTATATTTTCCTGATGGCTAATGATGGGGAGCATCTTTTCATGTGTTTATCAGCCATCTGTATATCTTTGGAGAAATGTTTATTGAGATATTTTGCTCATTTTTAAATTGGATTTTTTAAAATTATTGAGTTGTAAGTTATTTATATATTTGACATGCACATAAGTTCCTTATCAGATCTTTAATTTGCAAATATTTTCTCCCATTCTGTGGATTGTCTTTTTACTTTCTTAATTTTGATGGAAATCTAATTTACTTTTTCTGGGTTGCTTGTATTTTAGCGTCATATCTAAGGAATCACTGACTCATCCAAGATCATGATTTACTCCTATCTTTTCTTCTAAGAGTTTTATAGAATTAGCTTTTACATTTAGATCTATGATCCATTTAGGAGTTTTTTTTTTGGTGTTATGTGAGGAAGGGCTCCAATTTCATTCTTTTGCAAATGCATATCCAGTTATTGAAAGACTATCCTTTCTTCTTTGAATTGTCTTGGCACTTGTGAAAAATCAATTGAATGTAAATGTGAGGGTTTATTTCTGAACTCTCCATTCCACTGATTTGTAGATCTAGCCTTATGCAAGTACCACAGTGTTATTTACTGTAGCTTTGCAGTAAGTGGTTTTTGTTGTTTTGTTCTTTTTGTTTGTTTGTTTTTAAACATACAAATTAGAGAAGTTGTAGGTTTACGGAAAAATCATGCAGAAAACACAGAGTTACTATATACCACCCATTATATACCAATTGCACACATGCAATTTTCCCTTTGCATTAGTGTGGTACCTTTGTTACAAACGATGTAAGACTATCATTATAATGATACTATTCAGCATAGTCCATAGTTTACATTAGGGTTATTGTTTGTATTGTATAGTCCTATGTTTTTTTTTTTTTAAATGTTTATTCTAGTAACTTATATATAGCATAAAATTTCCACCTTTTAATCACTTTCAAATATTTCAGTGGTGTTAATTACATTCACAATGTTGTGCTATCATCACCATCATCTATTGCCAAAATTTTTCCATCACCCCAACCAGAAACTCTAACAATTAAGCATTAAATCCTCATTCCCTACCCTGACCCTGGTCCCTGGTAACCTGTATTTAGGTTTCTGACTCTCTGAATTTTCTTATTCATATCAGTGAGATCATTCAGTATTTGTCCTTCTGTGTTTGGCTTATTTCACTCAACATGATGTTGTAAAGGTTAATCCATGTTGTTGCGTGAATCAGAACCTTGATCCTTTCCATGGCTGTGTAATAGTCCATTGTATGTATATTCCATATTTTGTTTATCCATTCACCTGTTGATGGGCACTTCGGTTGTTTCCATCTTTTGGCAGTTGTGAATAATGCCACTATGAACATCGATATGCAAATATCTGTTCAAGTTCCTATTTTCAATTCTTTTGGGTATATAAGTGGGATTGGCTGAATCACATGGTATTTCTATACTTAACTTTCTAAGGAACCATCCAACTGTTTTCCAGAGTGGCAACACCCTTTTTTATTCCCACCAAGAAAGAATGAGTGTTCCTATTTCTCCACAACCTCTCCAATTTGTTATTTTCCAATTTTTTAATAGTAGCCATTCTAATGGGTGTGAAATGGTAACTCATTGTGGTTTTGATTTGCATTTCCCTAATGATCTTGATTTGAAATCTTTCTTCTTTTTAATTGATAAGAGTTACTAAATTTATTATATAAAAATATTCTATGTCTGAATTGACATATGAGAATGAAGAGAAGGAAAATGGTTAGAAATGGATGTAAAACCAAACTTAACAAAATAATATTATATAGGATTAAATTAATATAACATCAAAGAATAATACATTAATAAAATAACATTAAAGAAAAGGAATTTCTCCAAAGATGAGCTACAAATGACCAATAAGCTCATGAAAAGATGCTCAACATAATTGGTTAATAGGAAATGCAAATCAAAATCAGAATGAGATACTACTTCACACCAACTATGATGGCTATTAATTTATTTTAAAAAATCTGAAAACAATAAGTGTTGGTAAGGATGTAGTGAACTGTCTTAGTTTCCTGGCTTCTAAAACAAATAACATTCAATGAGTTGGCTTAATCAATGGGAGAAGAGTGGAGCACGGTTTTGAGGCAAGGCGAAGTACAAAAATAAGGCATGTGCAAGGTGATGTTTTCACCCAAAACAATGTGGAATCAAGAGCTGGCTGTTGGTCATCCTTGATTCTTGACTTTTCTGTGACATGGTGATGTCTTCTCCTTTCTCTGACAGGTTCTGTTGACTTCCAGCTTCTCCCCTTGGCTTTCTCTCTCTGCGTCTGATTAAACAATGCTTATGAAGGACTGCAGTATTCAAGATTAAAGCCCAATCTGATTCAGTTGTGACACTTGCCTGAATCAACATCTTCAAGAGATCCTATTTAAAATAGGCCCACACCCACCAGAATGTGGACCAAGACCAAGAACGTGTCCAAACTTGGGAACACAACTCATTCCACCACACAGGGAAATAAGAAAACGTATTCATTGCTGGTGGCATTATGAAGTGGTACAGCTATTACAGAAATCAGTTTGGCAATTCTTCTGAAAGTTGACAACAGAATGACATATGACCAACAATCCCACATAATAGTATTCACCAAAACAAATTGAAAGCAGGGACTTGAACAGCTATTTGTACACTGATGTTCATATCGGCTTTATTCAATATTGCCAAAAGGTAGAAGTAGCACATGTCCATCAACGGATGGATAAACAAAAAATGTGGTATACCCTCAATGGAATACCATTTAGCTGTAAAAGGACTGCAACATGTATGAACCCTGAAGACAACATGTTGAGTGAAAGAAAGCAGACATAGAAAGACAAATATTTTATCTTTTTATATGAAATACCTAGAAGAAAATTTCATAGAAACAAATGGTATGCTTCCTGGGGCTGGGGAGTAGTGAAAGGAGTCATTGCTTAATGACTGCAGAATTTCAGTGTGAGCTGATAAAAACACTGTAGTGGCTAGTTGTGATGGTTCCACGATATTTTGAATGTAATTGACACCAATGACTTATATTTGAATGTAGTTCATAGGGGAAATTATAGGATAACCAGTATAAATATTTCAGAAAACCATACAATTGTACAACAGAAAGAGTTAATCCTATTGTAAACTCTTGACTATAGTTAATAGAATAATTATAATTACATTGTTTCATCAATTACAACAAAGTTACCACACAATGCCAAGTGCTAAGAATGGGGACATCTCTGTGTGTAAGAGGAATATGAGAATTACATACTTTCTGCCTGATTTTTCTGCACATCTACAATTTCCCTAACAAAACAACAACAAAAAACCAACGATTTAGATCTGTAGCAGTTAAACTGCAGAGTATCTATGATGTCAGTTTAAGTGAGAAAAGAAGTTGCCAAGTTATAGTTGTGGCATGATCACATTTTGAAAATTAAGAAAAAATCCCATGTACTTACATCATGTGCATCTGTATGCATATAAAGTAAGATGTTGCAGTTTACAGACTCATCTGTTAATATTAGTTACCTCAAAAGATGAGGAGAATGAAGGAACTATACGTCTTTTCCTCACCAACTAACTGTCTATATTGTTTCTCTTCTCATCATGTGCACGGATTACTTTTGTAAATTTTAATAAGCTTCTAAAAAACTCAAAAAATGAATTAAGATCATGGTAAATAGAAATTTTTAAATTATGGTGTACACTGAAAAGTAAAGATCTCTTTTCTCACTGCATGAATGCCAACCTCATACTCCCAAATCAAAGCATTCTTCACACTATTTGTCCCTTAAAAAGTTTAATAAACAATTGTTTGGGTATAACATGACGTTCATAGCTCAGAGCAAGTAAACATGATGGACATTACTCAGACATGCTAAGGTCTGTTTCATGTTGAACGTTTTTTTCATGGGCCAGTCTCAGTTTCTTCATAACTACCATCTTTTTTTCACTGACTTTTCAGGATTTTCTTCTGCGCCTGTCATTCACTCTGTCTCCCTGGCCAGGCTGTCTGCCTTTAAAGCCTCAGCCAGTCTCTCCCTTGCTTTCACTTTCCGTGTCTGTTTCCTGACATCATCGTAAGTTCCTGTCATCTGCTGAGGGGCTCTGAGAGACCTGAAGGCCTGGTTCTATCCAACCTTCAGCCAGTGGTGGGCTTGGGCCTGGTGTGAAGATCTCTGTCAACAGCATGGCCCACGGGCTCAGCTAGACTACCTGATGCAATTATTTGTAAAGCATTTGGGAAATCCAGGGTACTTAAAGTTATTCCTGTGCTGCTGCAGGCCTGGAGTCCCTCTAGTCTCCTATACCAACATACCTGCTGTGGCTTTTCCAAGTTCTCCTCTGATTGCCTGCACCTGACCACATTTCCAGGATGCAAAGCACTTTTAGTAACAAGCCTCAGGAATATGTAGGGAGTGCAGAACTTAAACCAGGCTTTTGCTTGGCCTCAGTTAACATGATGTTGTTTCCTCCTTGAACTCTGGGGCATCATGTTTCTTTTGGGATTCCCCAAGAAAGGCTGGCTTGGAAAACCTGGTGAGACTGGATCCCCCATGGTCTCAGAGTTGTCAGTCTTCACTGCAGTCCTGAGATGCAGAAAGTCTGATTTCTACTGGGAAATGCCTCTGTATCAGTCAGCCAAAGGGGTGCTGATGCCAAGTACCAGAAATCTGTTGGTTTTTACAAAGGCTATTTATTTAAGGCAAAAGTTTACAGTTACAAGGCCCTAAAGAGTTCAAGGTACCATAAGAGGTACTTCCTCACCCAAAGTCTGTTGCCACGTGTTGAAGCAAGATTGTGGGTGATGTCTGTGAGGGTTCAGCCTTCCTCTTTCCTCCTAATGCTCCGCAGTCCCAGCTTCTTCCTATCTCAGCTGTAGACTGGCATGAGGCTCATCTCTCTTCCTCTGGGGCTCGTTTTTTTCTGGGCTCAGCTGCTCTGTTCTCTTCACAAGGTCAGCTGTAAACTGTCAGGATCAGTTCTCTTCCTTGGGGCTGCAGGATCCTCTGTGTATCTTCTCTGTGTATCTACTTCTCTGTGTTCTTGACTGAGCATCTGTTTATAGAGCCCACCAAGGGGGCAAGGACTCAAACTGCATTGCCCTAATGATGTGGTTGAATCAAAGCCCTAATCTTAACATAATTTAATCAAAGGCATTTCAGCTGAATCTAATACAATGAAAGGGTATCAAGCCCAGAGGAAGAGACCAGTTTACAAACATAATCTCTCTTTTTGGAATTCATAAATAATACCAAACTGCCACAGCCTCTTTCATGCAGGCATTTAAGAGCTACAAATTTCCCTTTCAGCACTGCCTTTGTTGCATCTCATAAGTTTTGATTTGTTGTATTTTCGTTTTCATTTGCCTCAAGATATTTCCTAATTTCCCTTGTGATTTCATCCTTGAACCATATATTGTTTAAGAGTTCATTGTTTAATTTCCACATATTTGTGAATTTTCCAGTTCTCCCTGTGTTAGTTACCTTTTCTAGCTTTATTCCATTGTGTTTGGAGAAGATACATTATAGGATTTCAGTATTTTTGAATTTGAGACTTGCTTTATTTTATGACCTAACATATGGTCTATCCTGAAGAATGATCCATGTACAAATGGAAAGAATTGTATTCTGCTGTGATTGGGTGAAATGTCCTATATATGTCTGTTAGGTCTAATTGGTTTAAGTATCTTTAAGTCTTCTGTTTCCATAATGATCTTTTGTCTAGATGTTCTGTCTATTTGATTTATTTTTGGCACTGAAGATTAAACTTGGGACCTTGTATATGGGAAAGAGGCACTCAACCACTGAGGTTCACTTGGCCCCCTATGTCCACTATTAAAGTGGTACATGGAAGTCTCCTACCATTAATGTAGAACATTCAATTTCTCCCTTCAAATGTCAATATTTTCTTCATATATTTTGGGGCTCTGCCATTAGATATACGTATACTTTTAATTGTTATGTGTTCTTGTTGAATTGATTCCTTCATTAGTATATAGTGCTCTTCTTTGTCTCCTATAACAATTTTTGACTTAAAGTCTATTTTATAGCTACCCCAGCTCTCTTTTGGTTACTATTTACATGGTATGCTTTTTTCCATCCTTTTACTTTCATCCTACTCAAGTTTTTGAATTTAAGCTGAGTCTCTTGTAGACAGCATATAGTTGAGTCATCCTTTTTTATCCATTCTGTCAATCTCTGCCCTTTGGAGAGTTTAATCCATTTACATTTCAAATAACCATTGACAATACAATATTTTCTTCTACCATTTTGCTATCTTGTCTTTATAAGTCATAACTTTTTTGACCCTCTATTCTTCTGTTAATGCCTACTTTCATATTTATTTGATTTTTTGGTATTGTACCATTTTGAGTCCCTTATCATTTTTTCCTATATATTTTTCATATATTTTCTTTGTGGTTACCATGGGGCTAAACTTTAACATCCTAAATCTCTAACAATCATATATGATTTGATACCAACTTGGCTTCAACAGCATACACATACACTGTTCCTATACCATTCTATTCTACCACCTTTTTGTTGCACTTGTCACAGGTTATATCTGTATATATTTTATGTTCAAAACCACAGATTTATCAGTACTTTTTTCTTTCTTTCTTTTTTTTAATTATTTTTACCTCCCACCCCCAAGATGGCTCCCTTGTCTGTCTGCTCATCTAATTTAGGAGGCACTGGGAACCGAACCTGGGACCTCCCATGTGGGAGGTGAGTGCCCAAGTGCTTGAGCCACTTCTGCTCCCTGCTGGTTGTGTCGTCTGCTGGTTGCCGCATCTTGCTGGTTGCGGTATCTGCTCCTTGCAATGTCTGGTCGTCTTCCTTTGGAGGCACTGGGAACCGAACCCGGGACCTCTTGTGGGAAATGGGCACCCAACTGCGTGAGCCTCATCCACTCCTGTATTAGTCAGCCAAAGGGATGCTGATGCAAAATGCCAGAACTCTGTTGGGTTTTACAATGGGTATTTATTTGGGGTAGAAGCTTACAGTTACCAGGCCATAAAGCATAAGTTACTTCCCTCACCAGTCTGTTGCCATGTGTTGACGCAAGATGGCAGGCAATGTCTACAAGGGTTCAGTCTTCCTCCTCCTCCCAAGGTTCCATGGTCCCAGCTTCTTTCAATCTCAGCCGCAGGCTGGGACAAGCCTAGTCTCTCTCCCAGGGCTTGTTTCTCTACTGGCTCAGCTGCTCAGGGCTCTGGTCTCTACAGATGCAAATTATCAGGTGAAAGGCTCATCTCTCTTCCCAGGGCTGCAGGTTCCTGTCGAATGAACTGTCTCTCTTAGATTCTGTGTTCTCCTTCTCCGTGCATTTACTTCCCAGGGTTCCAGAATCAAAACTCCAATAACAAAAACTCCAACCTCCCTTCTCTGCAGTGCAGTTTCTTTTTGAGTCCCCACCCACCAAGGGGGCAAGGACTCAATGTCCTACTGACGTGGCCCAATCAAAACCTTAATTATTATATAATCAAGTAAAAGTGAAACCTTTGAATCCAATACACTCTAATACACCCAGAGGAAAAGATCAGTTAAACATAACCCAATATTTCTTTTTGGAATTCATAAACAATGCCAACTGCTACAACTCCCTATCATTATTTATTATGTGTTTGCATTTTAGAACTTCTAAGAAGTAAAAAGTAGATTTACATAACAAAAATACAATACAATAGTATTGGCATTTATAATTACCTACATGGTTCCCTTTACTGGAGGTTTTTCTTTGTGCCTCTTTGATCCTCTGTCTAGTGTCCTCTCCTTTCAGTTTGAAGAACTCCCTTTAGTGTTGCTTGTAGGGCAGGTCTAGTGGTGATGAATTCCCTAAGCTTTTATTTATCTGGGAATGTGTTACTCTTTCCTACATTTTTGAAAGACAATCTTGGTGGATATGAAATTCTTGGTTAGCAATTGTTTTCTTTCAGCACTTTAAATATTTTGTCCCACTGTATTCTTGCCTCCATGGTTTCTGATGAGAAATTGGCACTTTACCTTATTGGGACTCCTTTGTACATAATATGTTGCTTTTTTCATGCTGCTTTCAGAACTCTCTCCTTGGACTTGGTATCGAACAGTGTGACTACTATGTCTGGATATAGTTCTTTTGAGTTTATACTGTTTGGGGTTTGTTGAGCTTCTTGAATATGCATATTTACATTTTTTGCTTTTTTGGGAAATTTTCTGCCATTAGTTCTTTGATTATTCCTCCTGCCCCTTTCTCTTTTTCTTCTCCTTCTGAGACTCCCATAATATGTATATTGGTATGCTTGATGGTATCCCACAGGTCTTTTAGGCTGTCTCTGTTCTCTTTTTAAAATTCTTTTTTCTTTCTGCTCTCTAGCCTGAATAATTTAAATTTTCTTATCTTCAAGATCACTGATTCTTTCTTCTGCCAGGTCAAACATGCAATTGAAACCCTCTACGGAATTTTTTGTTTACGTTATTATGGTATTCGACTCCAGTAGTTTTGTTTGGCTTCTTTTAAAAATTTACCTGTTTATTGAGATTCTCATATTGGTCATTCAATTGTTTTCCTGTTGTCCTTCACTTCCTTCTCTCTCTGTGGTTTCCTTTTTCTCCTAGACCATACCGAGGATCACTTTTTAAAATCTTGTGCAGTATGACTAAAGTCTGGTCTTGTTTGTTGATGATTTCTAGATTTTTATCTTGTTCCTTTGGATGGGCCATCATTTCCTGTTTCTTTGTCTTGAAATCTTTTGTTGTACACTGTACATTTTAATATTTTCAATTGTTAATGCTGGGATTAACTCCTTGAGTTGTCTGTTCCTTAA
>JAQZBX010019762.1:0-33558 GCA_029593785.1 Cabassous unicinctus | reverse complement strand
TTTTTTTTTTTTAGTTTTTAAAGATTTATTTATTTATTTATTCCCCCTCCCCTGTTGTTTTTGTGCTCACTTTCTGCTCTCTGTGTGTTCTTCTGTGTCTGCTTGTCTTCTCTTTAGGCAGCACCGGGAAATGATCCTGGGACCTCTGGAGTGGGAGAGAGGCGCTCAATCTCTTGTGCCACCTCAGCTTCCCAGTCTGCTGCATCTCTTATTGTTTTTCCTCTGTGACTCTTTTTGTTGCGTCATCTTGCTGTGCCAGCACTCTGCACAGGCCAGCTCTCCTCTTGGGCCAGCTCACCGTGTGGGCCAGCTTGCCTTCACCAGGAGGCCCCAGGAATTGAACCCTGGACCTTCTATATGGTAGACGGAAGCCCAATTGCTTGAGCCACATCCGCTTCCCTGTAACCAATTTCTATATTAATTTCTTTCTATTTAAAACACTTAGGGTCATTTTTTTTCCGAATTGGATACTGGGTGATAGAAATGCATATAGTTTGATACCAATTATTTAACATTTAAGAACATGAAAAATATTCTAGATTATTTAAGGATTTGTACAATGTCATAAAAGCATTAAAAAGGCACAGAAATGGCAAACATCAAATATAGGATATTAGTTATGGAGGAATAGGTGAAGAATGTAGGGGAATAAACATTGGTTTTCAACTATTGTGATAATGTTTTATTTCCTATTCTGAATGGTTGATAAATAAACATTCATTATATTATTCATTATTTATTTTTTTATAATTGAAAAATAACAGTAAAATAAAGAGCATTACTAAGTGAGATGATTACAACAACAGTATTCTTCAAGAAATTACTCATAGAGGTAGTTGTTTGAAAAAAAAGTCTTCAAAAATCCAAATAACGAGTATTTTAGAGTAAGGTTTAGGGAAAGAATCAGTATGTGCTTATAAGGCTTAGACATTCAGAATAATGTAAAATAAATTTGAATCAATGTAAATTAAGTTTTGCTTTCTAATGATTACAATGATGATCTAGTATGTCTTTGTTTCTTCCTTCTTTTTTTCTTTTTACATTTTAGGTATGGTGTTCGGTCTTATTGATCTGAGCAATGACCATTTCATGAAGGATTATCAGCTGGGAACCATTGATAGTTCAGCATTGTTATTGACCTATGATATTTCATCTTGTCTGGTAGTAGTATTTATATCATACTATGGAGGGACAGGAAATAGAGCACGATGGATTACAGCTTCCTCCTTTTTCATAGGATTTGGTTCACTTTTATTTGCTATCCCATACTTTTCTCGTGGAAATTATCAAGTGAAACTAGATATGGAAGGTAAGAGTTTACAATCAACTGTCATATATGAAATCAGCATTCATTTAAATCATTGGCTTAGAATAGACTGTGATACCCATCTATCTATCCATCCATGCATATCTATTTATATGACCAAGTTTGTTTGTCTATTTAATTATAGTTCCCTAGTACACATGTATGGCAATCTCTCATTGTCTCATGATTACACATGCTGTCATGTAAGAGATGGGTCTAGGAAGCAGAAGAGAGAAGATTTGGAGATGATTATTTTGAGGAATTGGTTTTCTTTTAGCCTATTCTCACATATATTTTGACTATCTTGAGAATTCCTTACATCTACCACAATGTGTTTAAATGAATCCCTTTATTCTGACCTCAACCTGCACATGCAAACACAAATACAAGCAGAAAACTACACACAGAAAAAGAAAAGTCAGACCATTTCAAAATTGGAGCTTCCCTTTCCCATAGTATTTTGTGTCTTAAAAGACTGGTGTCTTCCTCACATTGTTCGTTTTTTTCTTTCAATTTATTCCAAAATCTTTTCACTACTTCCACTAGATTAAGGCTATTTGAAGTTTTATAGCACTATTTATAAGACTCTTGTCAAGGAAAGGCTTCTAAATGTATAGAATGTATTTATTCTTTTGGCAACTCTAAACAGGGTTTTCCGCCATTAGAGATTTCCTCGCTCTTCTTTCTGCAAATTCTCCTTCTCTACTGGTTCTCATTCATTATATTTACTGTGCTCACATTCCTTCCATTCTTAAACAACAACAATGATGAACATTATCCACTGGCCTCTTTTTATCACCTCCTCAGTTTCATTCCTTAAAAGAATCACCCATACTTCCTATCTTTATCTCCTGTACTTTCTTCAGTCCATTTTAACATTTAACATTAAACACTGTGCAGAACTTTTACAAAGTCACTAACATAGTTCATGTTATTAAATATAATGAATTTTTTTATTTGTTATATTTTTTGAGCTATCATTGGCATTTTATAGTAATAATTATTCCCTCCTTCTTGAAATTCTTTCCACCACTGGTTCCTACTGAGGGTGGACTTATATATACAAGTTATAACTTATAGTCCAAACATGAGATTTCTTAATGTGAAGACAGGCATTAAAAAGTTAGTTTTATTATATTGGTGTAAAACATTTATTTCCAGATGTTGGAAAACAGGTAACCCCAGACTGTGATCCCTAGGAGAAGGGAAACAAACATGGTGAATTTTCTAGGAGAAGGCAAGAATGAATAGACTAGGCACATATTTTATGATTACCAGGAGTGTTTGAGAACTCCTTGAGTTTAATAATAATGAATTCAAACTGAGACTTGTATGATCTGTGTTTTTTTTTCCAGCCACATTCAGCTTGAAAAGTGTAGGCTTAGAGTAGGGAGAAGAATAGTGTTGAAGTTTTACCAAGAGATTACGTGATCTAAAAGACAGCAAGGGAATTGAAAGTTTAAGATGAAAACGAAAGAAATTATGATATGAAAAGAATGTGGCATAGTGAAAAGGGTCAGGAACAATGGACTGTGGGTCCTGGTGGGTTATAAGGGTTGTTGTATTTGGGTTACTAGAAGAAGAGAGCTGGAAAGATAGGGATGGTTAGAGTGTAGGATGGTTTAAATTGCAATTAGGGAAGCTTTGAGGTTATTGTTTTTGACAACTTTAAAATGAGTAGTTAAGGTAGGCAGAGTACAAGTGCACGAATGCAGAGGATTTAAAAGAAATAAGAAGCCAGGGTATCAGAAATATCACATTGATACTATCACCACAAGTTAATATATAAATATAGAACCGTCAATATTTTGAATCACAATTCTAAACAGCTCTGTGAAGCAAGTTGCTATACAATGTATCTTGGGAAAATCTCAGGTACAATGGAGATTTTTAAGCAAATGACCACTTTATATTACTTTCACAGCAGAAAGGATGCAAAAGAGCATGGGAAGAGGTTTTGTGGCTGGTTGCCAAGGAAGACTACCTGCTTGGATCAGGGTCAATGGATGGCAGCCCCACACATTCTGCTTCATGTCAGAGATGAGAGACCCTGTGCTGCTTGAGTGTTGGATTTTTATACACCTCAGAGAGGGGGAGTGCCAGACCAGGCCTTAAACATGGAAACCAGGAACAAGCAACCCCAGATGCTTATCAGAATAGGAATTCTCAGTGGCATAGCCCCCTCCTACTGAGGTGGATAAAAACCACACTCAAACTGTATAGATTTGTCTTTCTTCTCCAGTGTGAAGTGGGATGTGTGGAGCTACCATCTGTCAACCCTGACCCAGAGTGGTTTTCAGCAAGCCAAGAAGACCTGCTATAAAGGGACTTCTTCCCCTGCTCTTTTGGACTCTTTCTACTGTGTAAGCAACAAGAAGATTATTTGTCCTTTCTGGACTCTTTATCCTGTGCAAGGAATAAAGGGATCATTTGCTGAAAGTTTTGTTGTGCCCTGACTCTGTGTTCCCATGATGCACCATTGGAGCAATTTGCTCCACACATGCCTTCCAACCCCTAAGGAGTCAGCTGAAGAAGTCTCACATAGAATCTAATTGTACACTCTGCAGCTAGTGAGCGTGCTGTTGGATTTTAATCATTTCCTGTTCCACCTTCAGTGGGGTACTAGCCCACATGCAACAGGAGGTGTTAGCAATACTTTATATACTTCCTTGTGAGGCTAGGAGAAAGTCTACAGCAATGTGATTTGGGAATGTTGTTTATAGGCAAATTGAGTGAGTCCAACAACATGGAATTGGAGTGAGGGCTTGGATAGCAGACCTGTCAGTAGGTCAGGTGCTCTGCCACACCGATGCCCTAGGTCAATTCGAAAAAGGTGTTTTCCTGTCCAGATTGCCACCAGGCCAAATCTGTAGAAACAGAAATAGAGGAACAGCAGCCAGTCATGACAGGTTTGTCTTTCAACCACCTCCCATGGGATACACTTTTCTCAGTACTATTTGCAGTAACTTTTCTTTTCTTTCTAAGGCCACTCAGTCTGTTTGTCCCTGAACTTGAACTATAAGCTTACCCCTTTCCCATTGATGTAAGTGTCCTATCCATATCTTCTGGCCCATTTTCATCCTTTCCTTATAGAAAAAAGTCATCAGCACTCCTTGAAAGTGTCCAAGGGGAATAGTGGACCAACCAGGGATAGGTGTTTCCCACTAACCTCCAGTAGGCATATTTCAGGCACCGCAGGTTCAGCCCAATGGATTGTCACTATACATGTGTTAAGCAGTTTTAGGCCCACTTCCATCAACCTGCTGCTCTGCATGGTGGCCCTAACCTCCCATTATCCGGGGAATTGTGTGGAGGAAGTAATGGGGTAAAGAACAGGATGATCCCCTGACAGTAGCTGAAAGGGAGAATCTCTAGTGGTGTGTCATTGGTTACTCTTTTGAAGCCAATCCTCATCTTAATGGGTACACATACAAAATACCTTGGGATGGTGGGAAAGTGCTGATGTGGTCCACTTGCCAATAGCAACCCGAAGGGCTTTCTAGGAATAGGCCTTAAATGCCCTTTTGGGCTCTGGCATATAGTTGACATCTATTATATTAGTAAATGGTATTTGGGCTCCTTTTAACAAGAGAGATACTCTGTGTTCCTGAGGCCCATAATTTCATGTTGTTGGAACTTCCATGTCCAGTTTCTGGTGGATCTACTCAGTAGTGGAAGTAGCTGTGGAAAGTTCAGCTATTTCACAGATGTCATTGAGGTTAAGTTCATTGTCCTCATCCTCTAGGCAGGGCTAATCCTCTGCCTTTCTCCCAGGAGAATCTCTGTCTTCTTCAGGGACGAAAACCAGTTCATTGCACCCTTTATCATCTGGTTCATTTCAATGATGTTCATCATGATAGGGGGCCTTACCATGAGCATCAACATGGATAACAGATGGTGCCTTTCATGCCATCAGTTGTTTCTAAAGGTCCCTTTGGCATAGAAGGGAACCTTATATTCCCCAAATGCATTCTTTCCATGAACCTGGCCACACCGCTAAGCTGTTAACAAAGGCTCATGTATCAGTAACAGGTACACAGGGGTGTTTGGGTCCAAGTGTTCCAGGACCAAGGGGATCACTCAGAGTTCAACCCAATGGACACTTTTTCTAGTGCAAGCAGTGACATGTCTGCCCAATGCAAGGGAAAAAGTGATGGCTGCCCAATGGATGACAGAAGCCTTCAGATTGGCTTATCCACCAGTGAAACAGCATTGTCCATCTGGGGGAGCATCGTTGAGTTGAGGTCCCCAAGATGCCAATGAAGAGAGAGAAGCGCCCTCACCTGGTGAACAGGATCATTGTTGCGGGGGCCCTCTACCACATACTCATGCAAGTGTGTCACTCCCTGAGGGCCCTGGTGAGCACAATCCTGAATATACCACTTCCATTTGATTATACTCTGTTCTTGAGCATGGCCTGGATAAGTGTTCTGATTACCCAAGACCTAGGATATGATGGGGATTTATGGCCTCAGGAGGCCCTGGGAGTGCTCAGTGATCCTTTCCATTTCTATCAAGGCCAAATAGCATGCCAGAAGTTGCCTCTCAAAGGGGGAGAAAGTAGTGCTGAGCTTCATCTAGGAACTTCTTGGTCCAAAAACCCAGAGTCAGCAAATTCCTGTTGTTCCCTCCTTCTGCTAGAAGAACCAGTCAGCACAGGTCTGCGTTGCAGAAACTTGTAGCTTGAATGGAGATCTAGGCTTTAGCAATCCTAGAGGCAGAGAGGGTAAAATGGCTGATTTTACCTCTTGTCAGGGCCTACTCCTCTGCCATTACCTAGTGGAAAGTACCTGTTTTTTCTTGTTTTACCTGGAATAGGCATACCAGGAAGATATCAAGATGAGGAATATCCTGGCACCAATATGCAAATAGCCCAATCAACTGCTGGGCCTCCTATTTGGAGGTAGTAGACTTTAAGTACAATATTTTCTCCTGTACCAGGTCAGGGATCCAGCACTGGGCTTCAGCCCATATGCTGCCTAAGAAGGTAACCTGCTGAGCTAGGCCTTGTATCTTGTCAGGATGACCCAGCTGTACTATCAAAGCCCAGTTAGCAATATGTGTAGTTTGCTCCACGTTCTGGCCCACCAACAGGATGTCGTCAATGTAATGGAACACTTGGAGTCCCTCAAGCAGTGGTGGCTTACTCAAATTCTCCCCTTCTATTAGTAGTAGATAGTGGGGGAGTTTAAATAACCCTGCAGCATTACAGTGAATGTATGCTGTAGGCCTTGCCACATGAAAGTGAAATGATCCTGGTTCTCCTCCTGGAGTTGGGTGTAGAGAAAGGCATTTGCTAAGTCAATCACCACATACCAAGTGCTTGGGTGTAGAGAAAGGCATTTGCTAAGTCAATCACCACATACCAAGTGCTGGTGGAGTCCATAATGGCTTCCATCACTATGTTGGAGACCATGGGCACCAGAGAGGGCACTTCTGCATTCATGTTCTAATAGCCTGTATTCAGCTGCCACTCTCCATGTGCTTTTTTCTCTGGCCACACTGGGCTATTAGAGGCAGTGACAGTGGATTGGAGGATACTCACAGATAGAAGTTCTTTGTAAGTTCAGTAATGTCCTTTTTCCCAACAATAAGGCAATAGTGCCACTGTTGGATAATGTAGCAAAGAAATGGAAGCCCTTTGGTTGTATTCTTCATCACTCAGCCAACCATCATGGCCAGAATTTGCTGGGATGGGGGAGTGTATCCTCACAACTGTCACTATTAAGTGCAGTGCTACAGGAAACCAATCCTTCTAATGCATTCCTCAATGGGAAATATGACCCAGGTCATCCAAGGGGCCAAAGGGACCAACCACAGGGTAGTGATAACCTTCAGTCTCCATACCCATGTGGAATACCAGAAACCTCCCAATGGTATTTGTCGCCTCCTCCGCTCTGTGTCTCCCAGAATGAGAATGACCTGGGTACCTATATCCAAAAAACCTTAAAGTTTTGTTCACTAGTCTCAACTTGTACATGCACTTGAGCATATAGCCTTTGGTCCCTGGGGGTTGGAGGGGTCCTTGGCCCCCACCCTAAGCCATTTTCAATTTAGTCAAATCTGGATAAAGACATCCTTCCTGGGGGAAATTCTTCTCAGTCAGGACTGAAAGTAGAGGCAGGAGATCTTGAGGATCCTCCTCCTCTTCTACCATCCATATTTTGGGATTGTGGGGAAGGGGTTGGGCCAGGACAGATTGTCCTTGTCAACACCATGGCCCTCCTTCTAGTTTATATTTTTCCCAAAGTTCTCCATTAGAGATCCCATCTCTGGTGTCCTTCAAGACCTCTTGCTCTAGGAGCCACAAGAACATAGCTCAGTGAGTGGGGGCCCTAAGAGGAAGGGGTGGCCACTGACCCAGCTTGCTGTTTTCAGCATTTGCTGGATTAACAGGAGGGTGCCTACCACACACTGGTCCAGGCTCCTCTATTAGTTACCATGGTGGGCACCCTCCTAATTTGGGAGCTCTTGCTCCAAGCAGGGAGGGTATGATAAACTTGTTCAATCATATCTGTCTGTGGAAACCCTGGCGTGAGGAGAACTGTCTTGTCTCCCCATTCAGGTGGCTCCTTTCTCATAAAATCATCAATGTTGCACTGCAAATTGGGAATCTGATGAAGAGCTAGATCACTGGCAGGAGTGGAATTCAGGGGAGGTAACCCAGAGTGGGATATGTTCCTCTGAGTCCCTGAATGATCCAGTCCAAGCAAGGCTCTTGCTGTAGGGTGGGAGCAGCTGCACCATCAGCCACTCCTTCCCACCCTGTCTACTCTTCCCTTAACTCCAAGCAACTAGAGTTTGTTGGAGGATGCATTTGGTTGCTGCAATGAAGACCCCTCCATTCAGCTTGCTTGATCAGGTGGTAGTGATGCCCTCATCATAAAATCAGGAAAGCCACAATATGAGATCCTCTCCAGGCTTCTGTCCATAACTATCTTTCATATCCTGCATTTCCTTTTATGTAAAAGATTGTACTTTTGTTTTCATCTCTGGTTCCCATCTTCAGTTCTATAGTTTCCTGAATAATGACTGGTTTCACAGTAATCTTGAGACCAGTTTGGGTGATCAAAGTGTAGGCATACCCAGTTCTATAATGAAAACAGATATAAAGGGCTATGAGACATGGAAGTATACACCAGGTGGTGGAAGCCCTAACCTCACTTATCTCAGTATGAAACCAGCTAGCCAACTCCTTGGCATTTATGGGGGATTTTCAAATTCCCATGTAACATTGTACCCTCCCCCAGAGAAAAGAGATCATATGCCGTATGTACCTAGCTGCAGGTTGGTATCTCTTCCCGGGCTGGTAGGGTAGGGGTGACCCTTCAGTTTAGCTCACAAAACCTTGAGTCCTGTGTTGCTCAAGATACCCCAGATGGCATTTAACAAAAGGAATGCAAGAGCAATGAAAGGAACTGCCCATGAATCAGCTCCATTACATACATACAAGCATCCTGCTTGCTGCGTCAAAATCTATGGATTGAGTTGCTATATAGTACATCATGGGAACACAGGCTTACGTACAATAGGGGTTTTCAGCAAATGACCACTTTATTACTTACACTGCAGAAATTGTCCAAAAGAGCAGGGGGAAGAGGTCCCATCATGGCCAGTTCTCCAGGGACACCAACTGCTTAGATCAGGGTCAGTGCTTGGTGGCTCTGCACACCTCACTTTGTGTCAGAGATGAGGAACCCTGTGCTAACCAAGTGTTGGGTTTTATACACCCCAGAAGGAGGGAGTCCCACCACTAAGCAAAAAGCATACATCAAGCAACCTTTGTGCAGAGTTTCTGCCCTGACCAGCAGTTGGGACTGTTCATTCCTAGTTTTTGGTTCAGTTTATGGTCAGGCAGTTTCATTCCTGGGTGGCTTGTTTTTTATGGTTGAGATCTAACATCTACCCCAGGCTTCTAAACATGTCTGTGACTTCCCCAGCAACCTCCTACCATTTTCATGAAGTGAAAATATCATTCCTCATGACTACTGAAGCAGCTGAAAATTTCCATTATTGTACTGTTTTGCAGTCTACATTTTAATAGGTTTTCCAAAAAACATTTTAAGAACATTCTCTAAGATTTAATCAAAATGGCCACAATAAAATGACCTAATAGCTTTGCCAGAATCAACCAATCTAATAACAAATGCAGTTGCACAAACATTTACTTAGTACTGTACTGTAACCATGTGAATGAAAAAAAAATGCATAAGAAACAGACTGTTACTCTAAGGAATTTAAAATTCAGTGTGTTACCTTATAATGACTAACATTTAGAGAAGGAGATTTTTATTTTGTAATGCCTTGTCCTTATGAACCTATGTCCCAGATGTTAGTGGGTCTAAAATGGGAAATTATTTAATCAGAGTGACAGAAAGACAATGTGAAGATTGTTCAAGATGTGGACAGAAAACAAAACTCAAAAGGTAATCTCTGATAATTCAGAACATTAAAAACACTTTTATCTTAGAGTCTTACATCAGAGGCACACGTATATGTGTGTACATGTAGCATCTGCATACACGTTATTTTTTGGTGTTTAATATGTGCCTCCTTTTCCAGTATTCTCACAAATTTTCTTTTATCATGGCAGTTTTCTGAGAACATGATTGATTGTACTGCTACGGCATTGACTGTAAATGAAATAAAAGAAAAAAGCATAATAGTAAAAATAGCTTTTAAAGGGTAAAATATTTGATAAATGCTACTGCATATTTGTTTTATGTTTAACTTTTAAACCTAATTAACATAAATATAACTGATATCATGTTTTCAAAGAGACCTGCCCAGCAGCGAAGGTTAATGACAGTACTTGCCAGGATGTGCCATCATCTTTCAAAACAAAATATCTGTCTTTCTTCATCATTGGACAGATTGTACAGGGGATAGCAGGAATGCTTCTTTATACCCTTGGAGTAACCTTTCTTGATGACAGCGTTGACACACACGCATTTGGTGTCTATTTAGGCAAGTTTTTTTTTCTCTCTCTCTAATGTGATTGACCCATTTTAAATTTCCATTGAACATCTTTCCGTATTTTGGTGCTAACTATTGGCTCTTTACAATAACATTGTAATAAATGGTAACTGGATGTTTACCTTCAAAATCACAACCACCTAGTTTTGGAGAGCTACTTGAGATTTGGAATGGTGGGCAAACGTATCTGAAGGTCACTGAAAATATACAGAGCAAGAGAAAAACACAAACTTTCTTAAGTAATGAAAATGATACTTATCTCCTATTACTATATATGTGTGTATATAAGTGTATATATAGTCAAGTCACACTATATAAACTGCTTTCCTTTTCTCTTGGAACATTATCTAAAATTACTGGATTGAATTGAGTAGTTGTATGCTTAAACTTTGGGAATGCAGGTGGGAAGCTGACACCATTTCAGTAAGGGCAATGGGCATATTAATGTGCCTTCTCTGCACAAAATTCTTGCACTGTGATTCTGAAACTATAGTCATCTTTCAAGTTCTTTACATACATTAACTCACTCAATCTAATTTAGGCCTCTGGTATTTTGAAGTTCATTTAAATCATAATCTTGCTCATCCTATCGGGGAGACATATATTATTCAATTGAACACAGTGTAATATCCCCTATTTACAATGTCTTATTCTACTGTAAGCCTGGGATATATCCAGAATAATCTGTGCTTTCTTATATTGCAATAGATTCTGTCCTGGTTGATCATCTATTTGTACAGGGTTATCTAATTATCATCTTTGAGTATTTTTAAAAAGTATTTATATACTTATTGTGAAGGTGATTTAAAAGAAAATCCCGTTTTGCATCAAAATAATCACTTTCCACCAGATCTGTTAAACTACAGAATTTTGGAAGAAGCAGATTACTTATTTACTTCATGTATTTGTTTTACTGTTAATAAAATCAGATGTAACTGATTAACTTCATGGAGGGGTTAAGGAGCAGCTTATCGAGAAAAAGACTGTAAGGAGTCCTTTGAATATTTATTTTTAAAGTTATCCCCCCCACCCCCGATGGTTCTCCTGTCTGTCTGCTCATTGTTTGCTCGCCTTCTCCAGGAGGCACCGGGAACTGAACCTGGGACCTCTCACATGGGAGGTGAATGCCAAACGGCCTGTTATCTGTTCATATTACAGGCCTGCAGGAATCTTCAACAATGCTTGGATATGCTTTAGGTTATGCTCTAGGCGCACCACTAATGAATATCCCTGTGATCAAAATTGATGAAAACAAGTAAGCCATTTTTTCCTTTTTTAAAAAATTTACATGTGTTAAATGTTTATTGGATAGCCTTTGTGACTTACATACAATTTTTTTTTTTATTAGAGGAGGAGAAGTTGTGTGGGCTTACAGAACAAACATGCATAAAATACAAGTTTTCCATTCACTGCCTCACCATGAACATCTTGCTTTCGTGTGGAATATTTGTTACAATTGGTGATAGTACTTTTTTATAATTATGCTTTTTAAAAAAAAACAATAGTTACCTTTCTAACAATTGATGAAATATTGTTAAAATTGTGCTATTAATTATCATTCATAATTTAAATTAGTTATATTTTTCCCATATACCACCCTATTACTAACACATTGTATTAGTGTTGTACATTTGTTATAATTCATGAAAGTACACTCTTATACTTGTACTATTAACTATAGTCCAATGACTATGATAGGGTTCACTGTGTTATACAGTCCTATGTTTTACCTTTTACGTTTTATGCTAGCAACATATATGACCTAAAGTTTCCCTTTAAACCACATTCACCTATATAATTCAGTGCTGTTAATTATACTCACAATAATGTACTACCACCAGTACTACCATCTATTTGCAAACTTTTACAATCAACCTAAATAGAAATTCTGTAGAAATTAAGCATCAGCTCCCCATTCTCTACTCCAAACTATTCCCTGTTAACCTATATTCTAGATTCTAACTCTATGAGTTTGTTTATTATAATTTCCTATCAGTGATATCATACAATATTTGTTCCTTTGTCTCTGGTTTATTTCACTCACCATAATGTCCTCCAGGTCCATCTATGTTGTCACATGCATCAGGACTTCATTCCTTTTAACAGATGAATAATATTCCATTGTACGTATATACCACATTTTGTTTATCCACTCATTGGTTGATACTTGGGTTGCTTCTATCTTTGGGCAATTGTGAATAATGCCTCTATGAACACTGGTGTTCAAATATCTGTTCGAGTCCATGCTTTCAGTTCTTCTGGGTATATACCTAGTAGTGGATTGCTGGCTCATATAGAAACTCTATATTTAACTTCCTGAGGAACTGCCAAATTGTCTTCCACTGCACCATTTTACATTCCCACTAACACTGTGTGAGAGTTACTATTTCTCCACATCCTCCCCAACACTTGTAATTTTCTGTTTTTTTTTTTTTTTAAGCAGTAGCCATTTTAGTGGGTGTGAAATATCTCATTGTAGTTTTGATTTGCATTTCCCTAATAGCTAGTAATGTTGAAAATCTTTTCATGTGCTTTTTAGCCACTGTATATCCACTTTGGAGAAGTGTCTATTCAAGTCTTTTGTCCATTTTTTAATTGCGTTGTCTTTGTATTGTTGAGTTATATGATTTCTTTATATATTCTGGATATTAATCCCTTATTGGATATGTGGTTTCCAAATATTTTCTCCCATTGAATAGGTTGCCCTTTACTTTCATGTCAAAGTCCTTTGAAGCAAAAATGTTTTTAATTTTGAGGAGGTCCCAAATATCTATTTTTTCTTTCATTGCTTTTGCTTTGTGTGTAAAGTCTAAGAAACTATTGCCTAACACAAGATCCTGGAGATGCTTCCTTACACTTTCTTCTAGGAGTTTTATTATCCTGGTTCTTATATTTAGGTCTTTGATCCTTTTGAGTTAATTTTTGTATAAGTTGTGAGATTGGGGCCTTCTTTCATTCTTTTGTATATGAATATCTTATTGTCCCTGCACCATTGTTGAAGAGACTGTTCTTTCCCAATTGAGTGGACTTGCCAGTCTTGTAAAAATCAATTGGCAATAGATGTAAGGGTATATTTCTGAGCTCCAAATTCAATTCTTTTGGTCAATATACCTATCTTTGTGCCAGTACCAGGCTGTTTTGACCACTGTAGCTTTGTAATATGTTTTAAAGTGAGAATGTGTGAGTCCTCTTTGTTTTCTTTTTCAAGATGTTTTTGGCTATTTGTGGCCCCTTACTCTTCAAAATAAATTTGATAATTGACTTTTCTATATATGCAAAGTAGGCTGTTGGAATTTTGATTGGGATTGGGTTGAATCTGTAAATAATTTTGAGTAGAATTGATATCTTAATGATATTTACTCTTCTAATCCATGGACATCGACTGTCCTAACATTTATTTAGGTTTTCTTTATTTCTTTTAGCAATGTTTTGTAGTTTTCTATGTGCAAGTCCCTTATATCCTTGGTTAAATTTATACCTAGATATTTGATTGTTTTATTTTCTATTGTAAATGGAGTTTTTTCTTGATTTCCTCTTCTGATTTCTTATTACTAGTGTGTAGAAACAATACTGATATTTGCATGTTGATCTTGTACCTTGCCTCTTTGCTGAATTAATTCTTAGCTCTATTAGCTTTGTTGTTAATTTTTCAGGACTTTATACAGGATAATGTCATCTGAAAATAGTGAAAGTTTTACTTATTCCTTTCCAATTTGGTTGCCTTTCATTTCTTTTTCTTGTCTAACTGCTCTGGCTAGAAATTCCACTATAATGTTGAATAACATTGGTGAGAGTGGGCATCTCTGTCTTGTTCCTGATCTTAGAGGGAAAGCTTTCTGTCTTTCACCATTAACTATGATGTTAGCTGTGGAATTTTGATATATGCCCTTTATCATGTTGAAGACATTTCCTTCCAACCTATTTTTCTAAGTGTTTTTATCAAGAAAGGATGCTGGATTTTGTCAAGTGCCTTTCCTACATCAATTGAGATGGTTGTGTGTTTTTTTCCTTTTGGTAATTTTTATAAGACTGGTTTTTGTTGATAAACTCTGTTTATCTGTGAATATTTTAAACTCCTCTTCATTGTTGAATGACAGTATGTGGGATAAAGAATTTTTGGCTGGAAGATTTACTCTTTGAATACTGAAATATATCTTGCCACTGCCTCCTTGCCTTCATGGTTTCTGATGAGAAATCTGCACTTAATCTTATTGTGGTTGCCTTGTATGTGATGAATCACTTTTCTTTTGATGCTTTCAGAATTCCCTATCTTTGGCATTTGACATTCTGATTAGAATGTCTCTGAGTATGTAATTAGGATGTATTCTGGTTTGTGTAATTTGTTCTTCCTTGACATGTATATTTATGTCTTTCATAAGATTTGGGAATTTTTTGGCCATTATTTCCTCAAATATTCTTTCTGCCCCTTTTCCCTTGCCTTCTTCTGGGACACCCATGACAGGTATGTTTGTGTGCTTCATGCTGACACTCAAATCCCTGAGAAACTGCTCAATATTTTCTATTCTTTTCTCTCTGTTCTTCTGACTGTATGATTTCAATTTTCTTGTCTTCTAGTTCACTGATTCTTTCTTCTGCCTGTTCAAATCTGCTGTTGAATGCCTCTAGTGTATTTTTATTTTTATTTATTTATTTTTTACCGGGAGGTCCTGGGCATCAAACCCAGGTCCCTCCATATGGTAGACGGATGCCGAACCTCTTGAGCCACATCCGTTTTCCTCTAGTGTATTTTTAATATCTACTATTGTGCCTTTCATCCCCATAATTTCTGTGTTTCTTTTTATACTTTCAATTACTCTGTATGCTCATACACTGTCTTCTCAATGTCTTTTAACTCTTTATTCATATTTTTGTTTACCTCATTGAATTGACATAGATTTGTTTGAACTTCTTGAATTTGGTGTTCCAAATTCTGTGTCTTCTCTGAAGGTTAAATTTGTTCCCTTGACTGAGTGATTGATATCTTCTTGTTTCTTAGTATGACTTGAAATTTTTTGCTCATGTCTAGGCATCTAATTTCTTGATGAGTTAACTCTGAAGGTCAGTTTCTCCCTCCTGTCTAGGGTCTTTTGTTGATTGGCTTTGGGTTAAGTCTCTTCTTTGATGCTTGTTTCAACTTATTCTGGACCCTTAGAATAGTCCGAGATTAACTGATCAGATTTTCTCAGCTCTTATTTATCTCATTCTTGCTCTGGATATGTGGTACAGTTTTTTAGGTTGCACTTTTTGTGTAATTGTTTCATCTCCAGGAGAAAGCTTCCTTTGCTCCCTTCTTTCTCTAGGAATCTTGATCTATTCTGTTTGGTTTTGTGCAGAAGTTTCTCACCAGCTCTTATGATTTATTTAAATTCTTTCCCTCACTCAGTCCCATACTTTCCTTATAGTTTTAAGTTCTGGGACCCTCCAGTCTTAAGCAGTTCTATTTAATTACCACCCCCCCCCACATACACACAAACATACTTTTATCTTTGAGACTTTTCTGCCCTGTTTATTCCCCCCAGGAAAGCCAGATTGGGCCAATCCAGAAATATGGGTTACTCCCATATTTTGTATTTAGGGAGTCCCACCAACAGTAATTGGATTGAGTGAGTGCACTTGGCCACAGCCAGTGTTCTGCTGACATTAATCTCCCTATGCCCTCCCTGCCCTTGGTGGGGGCCCTTTTGTATGCAGCATTCCTCAGAGGCTTGTGTTCCACCCTGGATCTATGTGGATTTGGGCCCCTGTGCCTGGATATGTGTGGTATTCTAATTCACTGCTGTGAATTCCTCTGTAGTCTTTATCCCGAGATGGAGAGACCCAGGTTGCTGCTTCTGGAGAACTTCCAAGGTTTTGTGGGAACAAGTGAGGGGGAGGAGTCAGCTGGTCTGGGACAGAAGTTTCCTACCTGACATTTTTCTCTTTCTTTGATTCAGCATTTGTGAAGTCTTTCTTGAGTCTTTACCATCCTCCAAAGTTCTAAGCAAGCTGAATTTGTCCTTATAGTTGCAGAATCTCTGGGGAGGTGTTTTCAAGGGATGTCTTAGGTCACCATGTTGATGACTTCACCTATAATATATATTTTTAAAGCTGTGTTTTAACCATTTTTTGAGAAGTAGTTCCTTAAGGGATGATTACTTGCCTTTTTCTAGTTCTTTCATTAAGATAATTGGGTAAATAAAGGAGAAATAACCTACCACTACCTGAAAACAGAGAGGTCCACCCTGTATTTTTGAAATTCTGAGTTTATATAGAGTTAGAGCTATACAGAAATCAACTAGCTTCTGTGGTCTATTGCCAACAAATCAAGTAGTTCCATAGGTATTTATTGCCACAGAGACTACCTGCCAACTCCCCTAATAGCTTACCTGGGTTCTTCCTTGGCTAGTGTAAAGTTTGGTAGCTGCCAGATAAATATTTTAAAGTGAGACAAATAAGGTATCAGGGAATAATCCATTTGCTGGGTATATTTTGTTTGCCTCTGTAAATTCACTCTCCATCCTTCTGCAGCCTTCTCTGCCTTCCTCTATGTCCTGGGAGGCTGACTTGTATTTACAGCCTCAATATACTCCACTACAGTCTTGATTTCAGTTGGGTGTGGTCAATGAGAGACATTGGCAGATCAGAGGGCAGGAACAGATTAAGTTAGGGCATTTATCCTCCCAGTTCCCTTCCTGTGGGTTTGTACCCAGATTGGCTATATCCTTCTTCTGAAGGCCATAGTGGCTGTCATGTTGCCCACTCCATTTATTAATCACTATTCCACTTGACATGCAGACACCATCTCTATTGACTTATGATTAAAGTCTTGGTTGGGTAGCCAGGGATTCAGAGAGAGAAAGGTTGAAAAATAGGTGACAATGAGAACATATAAGGATGGATCTTTTGGAATGGGAAGAAAATGAGGACACTTTGGAGGAGACTCTCAAATCAATTGAACAAGTTGACTCAACTGTGGATTTCAGTGAGCCTCTCTTTTTTCCCAAACCACCCCAGTTATTCCTCAATAGGCCTATGTAAAACCTTGCCATCATGACAAAAATGGTGATTTTGCATGGATTCAACAGCATGGATTTCTCATGAAGGACAATCCTTGTCAAGAATATTCATCAGGATTTGAGTATTACTACTGCTGAGTATGCAACTTGTCAGCATTAGAGGCCAACACTGAGTCCCTGATGTGCCACATTCCCTGGGAGACAGACTGGTTATCTCTTGTAAGCTCTCTTTTAACATAGAGGGAGCAGTAATTTGTCTTTATAGGGGAAAAATACAAATTCTGGGTAGTGCTTTTCCTTCTCCACCTACAGTGCTTCTGCTAGCACCACCATTCACAGACATTCACCCAAAATTGCCTCTGTCTAGAGAACACAACACAAAGGAAGTATGACAGTATGAAAACTACAGAATTCACTTGTTTTACTCTGTGTTCCATTATTCCAAAATAGTCAGCTTGACAGAATGGTGTAATGGTTTTGATGCCCTCAACTGTTATGGAGACATCAATACTTTGAAGCTGGGTTACTGTCTGTAAAGACGTGTTATATACTTTGATCCAGAAATGTACATGGACCCATATTCCCCATTGTCTGGATGGATAAGCCTGGGAACTAAGGAGTAGGAGTGGGCCATCTCTCTTTTACATTAAATATTCTACTGGAGGAATTTTTGCTTTTGTCTCCTGCAACCTTGAGTTTAATAGTATTTTAGTTTGCCAAAGGGGTGTCGATGAAAGTACAAGAAATATGTTGGCCTTTATAAAGGGTATTTGTTTGGGGTAAAAGCTTACAGTTCCAAGGCCATGAAAATTCCAAACTGAAGGGCCATCAGAGATGCTTTCTCACCAAAGTCAGCTACTGTTGATCCTGGTGTTTTGCCACACGGTGAAGCAAGATGGCCACTGATCTCTGCTGTGGTTTCCGCTTTCCCCTCCAGGCTCACTGTCTCCTCTTGAGCTGTTCTGTGGGTTCAGCCTCTTAAGGCTTTGTGCTTAAGCAATCTTCCTATATAGATTTGTTTAAACTCTGCTCACATTTCATATAAATAGCCCTTTTTATTAAATTACATAAATCTCTTACATGGCAGGATCAAACATGGCAGTTCCCTTTTTTTTTTCCTCTGTCCATGTGAATGCATTTATATCAGACCCACAGGAGAGCAGGGACTCAACCCAAGTCATGCCTCACTGAAGTAGTCCAGTGAAAAGCCCTAAAGAGATCTTATCAAGTAATATAATCAAAATTTCTTCAATTGAATTTAATGCTATCAAAGGGTATCACACCCATAGGAATGAATTAGTTTACAAACATAATATTTCTCCTTTTTGGATTAATAAAATAATTTCAAACTGTGACAAATAGATTTGGAGGTCCTTATTCCTAAGGGAGGAATGCTACCACCATTGAACCCAGTGATGATGTTTATATATTAGAAGCTGGGGCTGTTCCTGTCCATTTTGGCCTCCTAATAAGCTTGAATCAACAAGAAGGAGAAAGGGCCACATTACTGATCAGTGTGATTGGTCTAAATTACTGGGGATGGGGGAATAGGTAGTTGAAGGAAAAAAGGATGACTTTGAAATTCAAGGGATTATGTGGTTCTTTCTTAGTATTCTTTTGCCCAATAGTTCTTTACAATGGAGGTCTGCTTCAGCTCATTAAAGTCAGTACCACTAAGGGCTTGATAAGGGTAAGGGATACATAGAATACATGGCGGAAGAAGGCAGCTATGACGGTAAACTTGGCCTTGTGCCTAGTTAATAGGCAGAGACAGAGGCAACTAGTTTTTATGTTAATTTTTTCTTCTGCTTTTGGTTCTGCCACCTTATATGATGAGCTCACAGAAACAGAACTGGAGACAAGGATATGAGTTCACAGTTTTTTTGAGAGATGATACCAGGACATGGTAGTGCAGTGAGGAAGTGAGCAATACAAGGGAAGGAAGCCAATGAAGTATTTGTTATTGAGCAGGTCACTGAAAGAGGCAGGTGGGACTTAATCCTACTGGGAACTCTTAGGGACAGTGTAGGGCAAGTCTCAGAGTTATCCCAAAAGCAGGTTAACGGAGCTGGGTATATATCCCCTGACTCGTGGTAATTATTATTGAGAGCTGCACCTGGGTTAGTATTAAATCCTAGCTATTACTGCCCTGCCCTGAATACTCTGGGCCAAGCATAGAGCCCTTGCCACTCAGAGTTAGCCATTCAGTATGAAAGAGAATGATGAATGCCAAGCTGAGGCGATATAAATGGGACAGGTCTCAGTTGAGAATATAACTGAATTGGTAGAATTCTGTAATGTTGTAGTAACAAATGGAACTTTGCCCCATAATTTTTTTTTCACATGGAACAAAACTAGAATAGATGCTGAAGTGCAAAAGTGTTGGATTATTTTGAATAGCTTCAGTTTTCTGTACAGTTCCACTCTCTACCCTTTTCCACTCTGCTCTGTATTCCAAGAGTTTGTCCCATATGGACAAATCTAATGGGCTTACACTCTGGCTTCCTTTTAGGTTTGTCTTTATGTAAGGCAATGGCAAGAGATCTGAGGGCATGAGGGAAGTGCAGTCTGGATAGTCATTCTTCTCTCTCCTTCCCTCCTGAATCTCCATGGTTTGGCTGCATCTCTTTAATAAAGGGCACATTTCACTCCCACAGCCTTCCTGATACAACTGTCTGGATGGTTTACTTAACTTACATCTCCCCTTGCCTCAGGCCTGGAGGTGGTAAAAATTTGTTGTTGCTAGGCCTAAGGTACCACCTCTTCCTGTACAGATTTGTTTAAACTGTTCACATTTCATATAAAAAGCCCTTTTTATTAAGTTATATTCTTAAATTACCCAAAGTGATTGTGTCATCAGAACCATGATTTATACAATTTGCATGGTAACTATTATTTTAAAATTTGAATTGCTTCTAGTTTTTATATTGGGCTATTTATTTCTTATATGTTTATAAAAGTTCTTCATGTGTTATGGATATTATATGCTAGATTTATGGCAAATAATTTCTTTCAAATTTTCTTTAAACTTTGTGTGTGGTATCTTTTATTATACAAAATTTAAAAAAAAATTATGTAGTCATATATGACTTTTCATGAAATTTTAGTTACTTGGTTTGCTTACCCTCTATAAAAATGTTATCCTCTAAAAAATTATTAAATATTTGACTGTAGTTTTTCCAGGACTTTTTAAAACCTGTTTTGTATATTTAAATTTAATATTCAATTTCAACGTATTTTTGCATATAATATGAGGCATATGTCAAGCTGTCTGAATGACATCTATGGTTTATTCCATGGTTTCTTTACTGATATTAAATATGCTGCTCTGTATCCCAGGAGATAGAACCATGTGGACAACACTAATGGGCTCCCTCACCCATTTGGGTTTGGTTTACATAGTGCACTTATGTATTAAACACAATCTTTATCCTAAATTAAATTTTCTTGTTTGCAAATGTTTCTTTTTACCTCTGCTTCCTAATATATTTTTCTGTTCCCATGCCAGTCCTACAGTGTTTTAAATACTAAAGCTTTATAGAATGATTTACTATATTTAGTTGGATAAGTCATCTCTCATTATTGTTCTTCATAAAAAATCAGAGGCTATTTTGCATAATTACTCTTCCATATATATTTGATATTATTAAGTTCCAATCAGAGCATATTTATTGAAGTTACCTGAATTTATTGATCAAGTTGGGAATGATTGTTTTCTTTCTATAAAAGACTATGGTATGTTACTCTATATTCTCTGTTCTTCTTGTGTGTCCTTCAATAAAGTTTTATGATTTTCTTTATTGAATATATCCTGTTAAGCTTATTCCTAGAAATTTCATGTATTTTCTTAGTTTATGCATGAAATCTTTATATTATTAAATTTTGCAAGCAGCTATTTCTAGTAGAAGGAAAATCTATTGATTTTTAAATTTGTTTTGTATATATAAGTCACTTTATCAAATTATTTGCTTAGAATGCATTTTTTAGTTGATTTTATTATAGGTAGACAATTATATACACATAAGCATTAATCATATTGTATGTATATAATGTGCATACTTAGAATACATAGCTTTTGTTTAAAAGCAAAAAAAAAAAAAATTTTGAATATAATAATCAAAGAGAAAACATGTAGCCTTAGTGGCAATCTGGAGTTGAAACTCCCTGGGTGTAGTGTGTTCAGATATATATATGCTTACTAGATAATGGAAATCAAGGTTGCAAACCATATGTCATTGTGAGTTAGAATTTGTATCCCTGACTAATACTAACAATGAATAATGAACTGTCCCATCAGTGAATAAGACTGGAAACATCCCTCCCTCTCTATGAAAGATGAGGCCTAAAAGCAAAATGCCCACCAGGTTCTAGTTGGCAATAGAGTCACCCATGAGAAACCAGCACCTCCAAAATTGTGATTTGTGTGGATGTGGCTATTTTCTCACATTGGCTAATTAAAGGGGTTTTAAATGTGTGTGGAGGTGAAGACAGTTGTGAAGTAATTAACCTTTCAAAATTCCTCCCTAAGAGGTACCAAATAACCTCCCAACCATGAAAATTCTCCACAAAATCATCCCTTCAGCATTACTTTAGGAAAAAACACACACACTGAAACTGCAAAAATAATTGTGAGTAAATTGAGAAACATCAACATATCCCTGAAGTAGATCCTTCATATTTCTGCTCCATCCTGCCTCCTACAAGGCTTTGTAGAGAGCAAAGGCAGACCAAGAAAAACTTCAGGAAAGACAGAAGACAGAGGCTAATGAAGGGTTCTTAGGGTGATTACAAGTTATCACCAGAAAGATAAATTTACATTAAATTTAAAAGATCAGACAAAGGAATATAAAAAAGGGATCTCAAAGTAAATGTGAGTTAAAGGGTCAGATGCCATATAACATGTCAGTTATGCCACTTAAAGGGCCAGCTGTGCCATAAAGGGCGAGATGCATAATTCAAAGGCACAAAAATGATTTTAAAAGTGAGGAAAGATTTAAGGGATAGTCTTCCAATTGCATAGTTTCTGGTGGAGAAAAATGACAAAAAGGAAGAGAGATGTGCCTATTGCCAAGTGGGTGGTGTAAGGGAAAAGAAGGAAAAGGGAAGAATTTTGTCAGACAAAAGACAATCACATATTTGCGGAACTCACAACTCCCTTTCAACAAAAGAACAAAACAACAAGAATAAGGGCAACTTAACCGAAATTTTTCTATGACCCTTTATATGTGTGTGTGTGCACATGTGTATGTTTTATTGTGGCTTTATTTGTAATCATATACCAAATTTGATATTTTTCATTTTTTCTATTAAAGCATTATAGACCATGGAAATGAAGTGAAATGGCGGTGGAGTTGGTGGATGGCCTTTCTTTCGGTCTCACTTATTGCATGGTCTGCATTAATACCATTGTCATGCTTTCCACAGAATCTACCAGGTGATTATAAAAATAGAATTCCTTAAATTAAATGACAGTAGTTTCCCCTCTCTTCCCTCCCAACCTATTCCATTCTTAGAGCATGGCTGAACTCCATTTCTTTGGGATTATTCTTCTTTTACTTGTAGTGGTCTGTTATAGAGATACATTATCAAGTTCTAATGTTATTTGAACAAATGAAGCAATATTGTGACCAAATATTATTTCATTTATGTACCAGATTTATATTAGTACATTTTTTTTGCTTCTCCATATTTTCTTCTAAAAATGCTTTATGTCTAGAGTTCATATGTTTTCTTAAATTAATGACACATATTTAAATCAATTTACCTGGTACAATTTAATACATGTATTATCCTCATAGAATTATTTTAAGATAAAATAATAACTATTATAATTCTTTTGGAAACATTTAAAAATACATTTAAATTGATAGAAATCTAAAACTGTCTCCTAATGATAGTATATTTTATTGGCAAGAAATATTTTTAGTAATGACAAAGAATATTATTTCATTTATTAGGGTTATGCTGATGCATATAGTAGCCACTTACCACATGTGGCTATTTAGATTTTGAATTCAATAAAATTAAAATTCATGTAATCAGTTATATTAGCTACATCTCAAATATTCAATAAGCCCATGTGGCTAGTGGTTACAGTACTGGACAGTGCAGATATAGAATATTTTGCATTATCATAAAAAGTTCTTTTAGACAGCCTTGTTTTAGAGGAATGTATCTTTTAATTAATGGAATTGGTTTTAGTTTGTTTAAAAATAACTCGATTGCCATTCCCAAACAAATAAAATTTATTAGAGTGCATATGTATGTATTTTAGTTATTTGAATGAGTCATAAAATTCTTTACTTGTTAATATATAGGTACAGCAAGGATAAGAGCTGGGAAACTCAAGCAGTCTCCTTGGTCTGAAAACAAGTATAAGGATCAGGAATTTGGAAATAGTATCAAGGATTTGTTTGCTGCTACTTTGGTAAAGTAAAATATTTTACATGAACCATCCAATTAGTTGACTTGTACAATTTTATAACACTGGATTTAAGAAAATAACCATAAATCATTCAACTTAAATCTGGGTGGGATTTTTGACATCTTAACTAACCTCATCATTTTATAGATAAGGGAAAATTGAGTCCAAATTATCTGAGTGGCATTGCCAAAAACTTGGCTAGTGTCAGAACCTAATACTATGTGTTTTCCTTCTTCTATGTCTTTTAATTTTACTTTTATATTATCTTGTGTTTATTTTCCCCTACGGAAATAAAGCATTTAATGAGATTGTATACAGGTATTAACATTACCTTTTCCACAACGTTTAAATGACTATAGAAGAGAATTCTATAAACTAAAAAATATTCCCACAAATATTATATATAGTTCATGGAAAATATCTCATCTCAACTTTGTTTATGTGAGAAACAAGGTCTACAATGTAGACATAATGGAGTAAAAAACAACAACTAACTTCTAAATAGTGACTCTACTTTCAATTTGTTTTGCTTTTCACATTCATAACTTTACTCTATATTGTCTGAAGAATTGTATTTTCATATTGATTTTATTGAGTCATTTCCCAGATTAATTGGTAGATGAATTTCACACACTTTTAATGGGACAGTCAAGACCCTTCACGATAGTGGCAAATGACTTTTCCTACCTCATCTCTTCAGTTTCCTATCCTTATTTCCCACATATTCCAGCCACTTTCTCTTTCATAGTGTTTAATTTTGAGTCAGTTAAGCAATGAAGATTATGAAAGATTCATCCAGGGAAGAATGGAGTGGAGTGTTGGATAATGGATATAATCCATAGTCACGTCAGGCTTAGGGTAGTAGAGCTTTGAGAGGGAAGTAGAGTTAAATATGATCTTCTCATAGAGGAATTTTCCTTGGTAAGGTCTACTACTTTGACTTAAGCCTGAAAGTCAAGTTGTATACTGGAGTCTCTGATGACCCAAAAGTAGCATTCTATAATTTTTTGGTAAAAAGCCTTAGAGAAGGGTAGCTGTAACCTTATCTTTGTACTCTGTGGTTTATCCAAAGGGTAATAAGGCTAAAAGTGAATCAAATCTCTTCTTATACTTAAGTTCTGATCTGTTAACAGGCCTAGCTGCTAGTAAGTCTACCCAGCAGGGACATTATATGGTATTTTCTCCTGATGAGGCCTTATGCAAATTCCCATACTTCATTGATTCTAAGACATACATTTTTTTCTTTACATTTTAACATCTGTGAAATTGGGTTGTATCCTAAATTGATGGAGTTTTGAAATTACTGTGGACCAGGCTATAATTGTGATAGTAGACATTGCCTAAGTACATGCAGACTTGGTCATGGCTATTCATATTGTCATTACTTTATTTGAGTTATGTACTTTAGTGGTGCTATACATATTGAATGTAACTGCTGCTTAAGTCTTCAAAAAGATTATGCTATATTTCAACCTTGCATTATAAAGTCATTCTGTATGTAGAAAGACAGAAACAGCAGCAGGATATAATTTTTATATTAGTGAAGTAAATACTTGCTGTTGAAGGAAGATCACCATTTCACAATCTCTTGCAAGGTAATATTACAGTGTTTTATGGGACCTAAGTAAAAATGGGTCCTCACAAATAGATACAGCTTTATTATGTTTTGTTAATGAGATACATGCAAAAGTATTGCCCATCACATGCCACCTAGTGCAGGTGAATCAGGAAAAATTGAAGAGTCCTTTGTTATTGATTTAATATAATTCAAAAGCTTGTCAGACTGAGATCTGCATAGCATAGGACTTTCCTTAAGGCATTGTGTCATAATTTTTTTTTTTTAATTAAAGATTTATTTATTTATTTATCCCCCCCCTTGCTGCTTGTGTTTTACTGTGTCCATTCGCTGCATGTTTCTTCCGTGTCTGCTTATCTCCTCCTTGCTGTGAGGTCCTGCTGCATCAGCCCACCGCGCCACACGGGCCGGCCTGCTCTCACAAGGAGGCCCCCGGAAGCGAACCCGGGGACTCCCGCATGGTAAACGGGGGCTCTTTCGATTGAGCCACACCTGCTTCCTGCTGTGAGGTCTTGCTGCATCAGCCTACCGCGCTGCGCGGGCCAGCCGGCCTGCTCTCACAAGGAGGCCCCGGGAAGCGAACCCGGGCCTCCCATATGGTAAATGGGAGCTCTATCCATTGAGCCACACCCGCTTCCCTGTGTCATAATTTAAGTGGCAGTGATTTCTTTTCTTAGTGATACATAAATAAAGGTGTATCTTAAAATTGATGGCATTTGGATTCGAATGAAATATGGCATTTTAATCTCTTTGAAACATCACTTTCCTCAACTAAGAAATTTGTACAATAATTTGGTAAATTCCTCATATAAATGTGAGATACATAGCTCAATAAGTACATAAATAATATGAATGCCTACTTGAGATATTTTGGACTTTAGATTAGGGAAGGAAACTGCAAAAAAATTTAAAGGGAAACTTCACAACTAGCCAGTTTTTGTGGCTACTAGAGCAAGGGATACCAAAGGATACCATAGACGGATTCTCCAATGGACATCTTTGGGAAAAATATGAATTAGAAGGATGGCCATGGGTTCAACATGGACAGTCTGTCCCTGCCCAACCCCCTCCAGACAATCCCCAGATATGGTTGGTAGAAGAGGAGGAAGATCCTGAAGATCTCCTGCCTCTCTCTGCAGCCCTGAATGAGGAGTCTGGCCCCTGGGAAGGACCATTTTAATTAGACTTGACTAAATTGAAAATGGTTAGGGGTAGGGCCTAGGACCTCTCCTTCACCCCAGGACTAAAGACCATACCCCCCAGTGTGTGTGTAATTTGAAGACAGTAAACAAACCTTTATTGCATTTTTGGATACAGGCACACAAGTTACTATCATTCTGGGAGGCACAAAGAGGGGGCCAACAAATAGCACTGAAGGTTTTGGGCATTCCACGCAGGTATGGAGATGGGAGGTTACCATAACTCTGTGGATTAGTCCCTTTGACCCTTGGATGCCCGTGCAGTCATGCATCCTGCTGGGGAATGCATTAAAGGGATTGACATCCTGCACATCCCAGCAATGGTTGTGGGCATATGCTTCCCCATTCCAGTGAATTACAGCCAACATGACTGGGTGAGTGATGGGACTGTGCACCCCCAGTGCTCACATCTTCTCACTGCATTGTTTGACAGCAGCAATACTCCCTCTCTGGTGGTGTAAGGGACATTACTGAGATCATAAAGTCCTTCTATCTGCGGGAGTCTTTCACTCCACTATTTCTGCCTATGATAACCCAGAATGGCCAGTAAAAATGGCAAGGGGCACATGGTGGCTGACTATAGACTATTGGTTCTTGAATGCAAAAGTGCCTGCTTTGGTGCCTGCAGTCCCAAACATTGTGACTCTCACAGAAGCCATTGTGACCTCTACCAATATTTGGTATGGAGTCATTGACTTGTGAATGCTTTTTTCTCATCCCCCTCGGAGAAGAGGACCAGGATCAGTTTGCTTTCCTGTGGCAAGGCCTACAGTATACCTTCACTGTATGGTTGCAGGAGTATTTAAACTACCCCATTACCTACTACCAATGGGTACAGCAGCAAACCCTGCCCAAGTACTCCAAGTGTTCCATTATGGAGATGACATCATGTTGGTGAGCCAGAGCGAGGAGAAAACCACACAGGAATCGCAAGTATTGCTATCTGGGCTTCAACAGTATGGCTGGGCCATAAATCCTTGCAATATACAAGTCCCAGCCAAGCAGATCACTCTCTAGGCACATATGGGCCAGAGCCCAGTGCTGGATCCTTGGCCTGGTATAGGACAAATTACTGTCCCTAAAGTCATCTACCTCCCAAAAGGAGGCCCAACAGTTAATTGGACTATTTAGGACCAGCATATTCCTCACCTCATTATCCCCCTGGCACCCTTATATAAAGTGATATGAAAAGCAGGTGCTTTCCATTGAACGGAAGAAGAGCAGGCCCTTGAAGAGGTAAAATCAGCTGTTTCAGACCCCCTGTCACTAGGATCTTTAGCACCTGGATCTCTGATTGAGTTACAGGTTTCTGCCTTTTGGACCCACACTGACTGGTTCCTCTAGCAGAAGGAGAGAGCAACAGGAATTTTCAGACCCCTGGAATTTTGGACCAAGAAATTCTAAGATGCAGTCCAGTGCTACTCCCCCTTTGAGAGGCAACTTCTGTCATCCCATTGGGCCTTAGTGGAAAGGGAAAGGATTACTAAGAGCTCCAAAATCCTCTTGAGGCCAGAAATCCCCATCATGTCTTGGGTCTTGGGTAATCAGTACACTCATTCAGACAATGCCCAACAACCAATCATCATCAAATGGAAGTGGTATATTCAGGATTGCACTTACCTGGGCCCCCAGGAAGTGACACACTTGCATGAGTGGGTGACTGTGGACCTCCTCAACAATAATCTTGTTGCAACACCAGATGAGAACCCTTCCCTCCTGCATTGGCATCTTGGGGACCCCAACTCAAGGATACACAACCAGATATGCATCACTGGTTCACTGATGGATCAGCCAAGCTGAAGCTATCTGGAATCCATAGGGCAGCAGCCGCTGCTTCCCTTACCACAGGCAGATTACATACCACCACTGGCACCAACAGAGTTGCCCAATGAATCAAACTGAATGGTCCTCTTAGCCCTGGAACACTGGGACCCAAGCACTCCCACATATCTGTATATTGAATCATGGGCTGTAACCAGTAGCTTAGCAGTCTGGTAGGGCTCATGGAAAATCAAAGCTTCCCTGGTATGGGGAAGAGACCTTTAGGTACAATTGGTGGCATGAAAGACACCATCTATGTTGCCCATATTGATGCACATGGCAAGGGCCCATATCATGATGAACATCCTTGGAATGACTTAGCTGCTTTTCACCCTTGATGAAGTCATAGAGCCTCCTGGAAGAGAGGGAGAGGATGATCCCTGCTTGGAAGTTGAGGACAATTAACTTTATCTTCAAAGACATCTGTAAAATAGCTTAACTTCCCATGGCTGCTCTGCTGCTGTGCAGATCCACCACCAAACTGGTCATGGAACTTCTGACAACATGAAATTATGGGCCCTGGAACATGGAGTACCTGTCTTGTTAAGAGGCCCAATCTTCCATTTAGCAATGTGAGAGATATCACTATAAACCAAAGCCTGAAAAGGGCATTTAAGGGCTATTCCCAGAGGTACTGTACCAAGCTGGTCATGGAAAGTCGGCTACATTGATCTCCTGTCATCCCAAGGTATGTCCCATGCCGTGGTTGTGGTAGGCACATATTCAGCCTGAAAATGACATTTAGGGGCTATTTCCAGAAGGACCACATCAGGCTACTTATGGAAAGTGGACTACATTGGTCTCTTGTCATCCTAAGGTATGTCCCATGCTTGGGTTGTGGTAGACATTATGCAGCCTATGGCCTTGCCTTTGTATTTCACCTCACAGATGTAGGACATACACGGGATGCCTTGGAAAAGTGGTTTTTCCACTCATTCAGGTACCCAGGTGACATTTCCTCTGACCAAGGCTCCCACTTTACTTCACAATCCTCTCAATGATGGACCAAGACTCACAGAATTAAATGGCTCTTTCATGTCACCCACTACCACAGGCAGCTGGCATTGTAGAGAACATAATGACCTCCTAAAAAAGAAGTTTCAGTATCTATACCTTGACATTTCTCTTACTGAATGGGCTATCCACCTTATTCAGGCCTCTGGAAGCTGAACTCAGCAGTTCTCCAGAAGGGAAACATGTCTTTATCCCACTTCCTAGCACAAGCGAGGGCAAGGGTGGAGGAAGAACCCAGGCTTTTCTGTGCATCTGCCCTTAACACCCATCAAGATGAGAATTCTCCTGGAAGGGAGACCAAGGGAGCACCACTTGGGACCTTCCTTTTCAGCCACTGTCAGGGGATCATCCTTCTTTTAACTTCATTACACCCTTCACGTAATTCCTAGGATGGGTGGGAGGTTAGGGCTGCCAGGTGGAGGGATGGAATGACAGAAGTGGGCCTAACACACATGGGGTGACAATCCAGTGGGCTAGACCCTCAGGGCCTTACACATATATACTGGAGGTTAGTGGGCGATGCCTTTCCCTGGTTGCGCTACCAGCCCTCTTGAGAATAGTCATGGGACACCTTCAAAGAGTCCTGAAAAACTCCCATCTATCAGAAAGAAATGGAAATGGGCCAAAAGTTATGGGTAAGATACTCAAATCAATGGGAAAGAGGTGAGGTTATAGCTTAAAGCAAAGGACAGACAGAGTGGCGCTAGAGGGAAAAGATAAGTTACTGCATATAGGCAGAGAAAAATGTCTCCCACGGGAGGGGGTTCATGACCACCCTGTCGGGACTGGAGGCTGCTTCCTGCTCCTATTTCTGCCAATTTGACCTGGTGGCAATCTGGAAGGAGGATACCTTGGTCCAGCTGACCCAGGCCTTTGCAGTGGCATGGAACCTGACCGACTGCTGGATCTGCCATCCCACTTCTTGCTCCCTCTCCTCTCTTTGTTTAGTCTGAATTGCCACTCAAAGAGCTGATTTTCTTTGTCTCACATTTGTGCTAGCATCAGGAAGTCCTTCACTTACACTTTATGATGAAGATAATGGCACAGCCATTTGCTGTGCACCCTTCTTCCCCATACCCCTGAACAACCTGCTGGGATGCAACAACTCCTGATATAATGAAACTGGCAACTAGTCATCTTTCTGCTCTTTTTTGAAGGAAATACAGTCTTCACTGGTTGGGTCACTCTCTGCATAGATTGTTGAACAGTGTTGGAGCAATGAAATCTATAGCCAATATGAAACTTTTCGTTGGACTGCTCCCCTCAATCTGTTACCCTGAATCAAACATGATTTGCCTGGTGGGGGTTGGGGGTGGGGTCCATGGTTCTGGATTCATCTTTTTCAGCAGATCATTATTGCTCTGGCTGGGAGTAAATACCAATGAGCACATAACTTGCTAGAAACTTCCTCCTAGCCCAAGGGACAATATCTATCACTAATATCTCCTGCTGTATATGGGTTAAATACCTCAGGAAAGGTAGAACAGTAGGTGACTAAAATACAATGTCAAATCCACTGGTTGCAAAGTATATAAACAGATTCTATGTGGGACCTCTTCAGCTAGCTCCTAGGGAATGAGGGCTATGGATGCAGTCATTACTCCAGATATGCCTGAACAATCTGCTTGGCATAACAGTATGAAAAGGAATCATCAAAGCCCTCCTATGTGCTATGGCCACTGGTATTCCCAAACTCTTACTGTCAACATTGTTGAGAACTATTGGCTGAAAGGCCTGGCCCATCTTCACCTCCATATCCATGTGGGAGGTGGGCTAATGTTATAGAAGCTAAAATGGAAGAGTGTAGACTAGACCTGGTTGAGAAACTGCGTGGTGGACTTCTGGGGAAATCACAGACATACTCAGCAGACATTTCCTAGCCCTTCCCTACTGTCTTCCTTTCCCCCTCTTGCTTATTTGTATGCAGATATTTGGTATGTTTCCATGTAGCCAGAGACGACAAGCAGCCTGGGGGAGATGTTAAATCTCAACCATCCCCAGCTGCTTGCCAGGGCACACAGGTTGCTTGATGCATGCTTTTTGCTCACTGACAGGCTCCCCTTCCCCTGTGGTATATAAAAACCCAACACTCGGGGCATCACAGGTGTCCCTCATTTCTGACGGAAAGCGGTGTGTGAAGTTACCATCCACCACTATGATATAGTATGAATGCCCTAACCAAATCTGATCGGTCCTGGGATTGTTACTTGAGCCCAATGAAGCAATATATAGATTTTCCAAAAACCTATTAAGTGTCCAATCTTGAGAACAGTGTCCAGTAGGGATACCTTGCTAGAGAGTGACTAATCTAGTCAATTCCTCTTTCTTGTAGGAATATAAATAGGATAAAAAGAGGGAAACTCAAACAGTATAACATTGATAAATTGAGAGATATAGAAAAATGAATGAGCAAAGGCCAATGAAATAAAGAAGTAAATAGAAACAATAGTCTGAACCTATATAGACATAGACACAATAAACTTGTAGAAAGCCGTTGAATATCTGGGCCTTTTATAGAAACCAAGACAAAGCAATGAATCTCCCATTATTGAGGAAATAATGAGATAAGCTGCCATCTTACCCTGAATGATGTTCCATTTCTTCTGAGTACTGAATTGTTTAGCTACTTTGACCTTGTTTTAGGCTTTGGTACATTCCAACATAATATTATGATAAGTCACATCTCCTGAATTAACCAGTGAGCCTGTTCATGGTAAGTCTAAACACAAAAATTACCTAGTGCAGTGGTTCTCGGTGTGATTCTCAGACCAACAGCATTAGCATCACCTGAAAAATTATTAGAATGCATTTTCAGTCCCCACCCCTGACTCACTGAATCAGAAACCCTGGGAAATCTGTGTTTTAAGCCTTCCAGATGATTTTGATGTACACTAAAGTTTGCAAACCACAAATCTAGTAATCTAGTACAAGGCCTTCATTTTATAAATTATGAAATAATGTCTATTTTTTATTGGGTACTACAAGTAGCAACATTATATTATAACCATAAAGAAGTATAAATATTATTGCTTCTGCTTAAAAGATGATGAATTAGTAACTTAAAGAGTATGAGTTACTTTTCCAAAGTGAACTTTTTCTTCACTTCCAAAATATGTTGGTTTGATGGTATAGAAATAATTTTCTATCATTACATGTATTTACTCTTTAAAGTGTTTTAGAAAGGTGAGAGTGAGTATTAATGGAATATATTTCAAATTGAGCATATAATGAAAACAGTATTCAATTTATATGCTGTTGTAGAACTATTAATATAGCCAAAATCTACCATAACTATATGAAAAAAGGATAAACAGAGAAGTAAAGACTCTTCTAATTTTATAAAGCTATTTGCATCGCACCTCTCGAGGGGCTGATGGCTTGGAGATATGTTTCCCAGAAAAACATGTTCTTGGATTTATTCTATTACTGTGGCTGTGAATCCACTGTAAGTAGGACCTCTTGTTGGGGTTCCTTCAGTTAAGGTGTGGCCCACCTCAATCTGGATGGGCCTTAATCCTATTAATGGAGTCCTTATAAGCAGAATGAATTTCAGACACACAGAAAAAGCCTAAAAGGGAGCAGGCAGAAGCTGAAATTCAATGGAATCCAGAAGAGAAGGGAGACACCAGGAGACTCCTCCATATGTCTTGCTATGTGACAAGCTAAGGACCCAGATCACCAGCAGCCAGCCCCAGAATGCTAGTCTTCAGGAAGAAAGCAATGCCTTGACAATGCCTTGATTTTGACTTTCTCTTAGGCTCAAAACCATGAGCAAATAAATTCCTGTTGTTTAACCCAACCCATTTCATAGTGTTTGCTTGAGCAGCCAAGGAAACTAAAACAGATTTTGGTACCGGGAGTGTGGTACTCCTATTGCAAATACCCAAAATAGGGAAATAGCTTTGGAATTGGATAATGTATAGAGGCTGAAAGAATTTGTGAGGTGCTTGATAGAAAAAGCCTAGATTACTTTGAAGAGACTATTGGTAGAAATATGGATTTTAAAGGTTCATCCAATGAGGCCTTAGAAGTAAATGATGAATGTATTATTGGAAACTACAGAAAAGGTAACCCTTGTTTTAAAGTGGTCAAGAGCTTGGAGAAATTGAATTCTGATGTTGGATGAAATGCAGAACTTGAAAGTGATGAGCTTGGATATTAAGCTGAGATTTTCAAGCTGTGTGTGGAAAGTGCAGCCTAGTTTCTCTTTGCAGCTTATAGTAAACCTGTGATGAAAGGGATAAGCT
>JAQZBX010019761.1:0-25838 GCA_029593785.1 Cabassous unicinctus | reverse complement strand
AAAAAAGAAGATTCAAATAAATTTTAAAAAAATGAAAATAGGGACATTACAACTGACCCCACAGAAATAAAAGAGATTATAAGAGGATACTATGAACAACTGTGCACCAAGAAACTAGACAATGTAGATAAAATGAAAAAACTCCTGGGAACATATGAACAAACTACACTGACCCTAGAAGAAATAGAAGACCTCAACAAACCAATTACAAATAAAAAATTGAAACAGTTGTCAAACAGCTCCCCAAAATGAAAAGCCCAGGACCAAATGGTTTCACAGAGGAGTTCTACCAAGCATTCAAAGATGATTTAATGTCAATCTTACTCAAGCTCTTCCAAAACATTGAGCAGGAACACTACCAAACTCATTCTATGAGGCCAATATCAGCCCAATACCAAAGCCAGGTAAAGATATTATGAAAAAAGAAAATTACGGACCCATTTCCCTAATGAATATGGATACAAAAATCCTTGGGAAAAAAAAAATCCAACAACACATTAAAAGACTTATTCATCACGATCATGTGGGTTGTATATCAGGCATAAAAGGGTGGTTTGACACAAGAAAATTAAAAAGCATAATACACCACATTAATAAATCAAGAAAAATCACATGATCCTATCTGTTGACACAGAAAAGGCATTTGACAAAGTACAGTATCCTTTCTTGATAAAAATACTGCAAAAGATAGGAATTGAAGGAAACTCTCTTAACATGATAAAGGCCATATATGAAAAAACCACAGCTAACATTGTACTCAATGGTGAAATACTGAAAGCTTTTCTGTTGAGTTCAGAAAAAGGACAAGGATGCCCGTTGTCACTTCTGTTGTTCAATATAGTGCTAGAGGTTTTAGCTAGAGCAATCAGGCAAGAAAAGGAAATAAAAAACATCCAAATTGAAAGTAAGAAGTAAAATTCTTGGTATTCACAGATGATATGATCCTATACCTAGAAAGTCTTTAAAAACTACAACAAAGCTGCTACAGCTTAATCAATGATTTCAGTAGAGTGGTAAGATACAAGATCAGTGTAGAGTGGCAGGATACAAGTTCAGTATGCAAAAAGCAGTGGTGATTCTATACGCTAGTAATGCACAATCTGAGGAGGAAGTCAGGGGGAAAATTCCATTTATAGTAGTGACTAAAAGAATCAAATATTTAGGAATAAACTTCACCAAGGATGTAAAGCACTTGTATTCAGAAAACTACAATGCATTGCTAAAATCAATTTCAAAAAGACCTAAATAATTAGAAGATCATTCCACATTCATGGATTGGAAGACCAAATATCATTAAGAAGTCAATTCTACCCAAATTGATATACAGTTTCAGTGCAATCCTGATAAAAATTCCACCAACTTTTTTTTTTAAACAAATGGAAAACACAATTATCAAATTTATTTGGAAGGGTAATGGACCAGAAACATCTTAAAAAGGAAAAGGGAAGTTGGAGGACTGTGACTTCCAGACTTTAAATCATATTACCTAACTACAGTGGTAAAAACAGCACGGTACTGGCATAAAGATAGACACATAGAACAATGGAACCAAATTGATGGTTCAGAAACAGAACATCACATCTATGGTCAAGTGATTTCTGACAAGCCTGTCAAACCCACCCATCTGGGTAAAGACAGTCTATTCAACAAATGGTGCTGGGAGAACTGGATATCCATATCCAAAAGAAAGGAAGAAGACCAGTATTTCACACCTTATAAAAAAATTAACTCCAAATGGATCAAAGACCTAAATATAAAAAGCTAAAGCCATAAGCTCCTAGAACAAAATGTAGGAAAACATCTTCAAGACCTTGTTGTAGGTGGTGCATTCTTAAACCTTGCACCAAAAGCACAAGCAATGAAAGAAAATATGGATAAATGGGACCTTCTCAAACTTAAAAACTTGTGGTTTAAAGGACTTCACCAAGAAGGTTGAATAGACAGCCCACTCAATGGGAGAAAATATTTGGAAACTACATATCTGAGAAGGGTGTGATTTCCATTCTATATAAAGAGACCATACAACTCAATAATAACAGAGCAAGCAACCCAATTAAAAAATGGGCAAAAGACTTAAATAGACATTTCTCCAAAGAGGAAATACAAATAGTTAAAATGCATGTGAAGAAATGTTCAGTTTCACTAGCTATTAGGGAAATACAAATCAAAAGGACAATGAAATACCATCTTACATCACATCAAATGGCCATTATTTAAAAAAGGAAAACATTAAGTGTGGGAGAGGATATGGAGAAATAGGAACACTCCTTCATTGTTGGTGAGATTGTAAAATTGTGCAGACTCTGTGGAAGAGAATTTGGCAGTTCCTTAGCAAGCTAAATAAAGAATTGCCATATGATCCAGCAATTTCTCTTCTAGAATTTATACAGAATAACTAAAACTGTGAGATGAATAGACATCTGCATACCAATGTTCATAGCAGCATTATTCACAGTTGCCAAAAGATGGAAACGACACAAGTGCCCATCAACCAATGAATGGATAAACAAAATGTGGTATATACATATGATGGAATACTGTGCTTCAGCAAGAAGAAATGAAATTGGGACATATATGATAATACGGATGAATCTTGAAGACATTATGCTAAGTGAAATAAGCCAGGCACAAAAGGACAAATATTACATGGTCTCACTAATGTGAACTAAATATTAAGAATAAATGTATGGACTTAAAACCTAGAGTATATGTTATTAGAAGATAAGAGGAGGTCTGTGAAATTGTACTGATGCTTAATGTATGGAAGTTTTAATTAACTTGATTGTATATGTGTGGAAGTGGATAGGGTTGATGGTAACAAATTTTAGTGAGTAGCAGCTGGTTTATAACTGGGGTTGTAGGGTAGTCTAGGGATGTTGAAAGAAAGCTAGAGAGAAATCTAGGGACTTTATACACAGTGAACCCAGAGGTGGGTGAGAATTATGCTTAGTAGTACAAATGCAAGAATGTCCTGTGAACTCGAGCAGATTTATGTCATTATTTCAGGGTCGTTGGAATAAGGAGAAGCATGGGGAAAATACAATTAATGTAACCTGTGGACTATAGCTAACAGCAATACTGTAATATTCTTGCATCAATACCAAAAATGTATTGTGTTACTAATAGGGGGATATGGAAAAACATACCAAGTATATGCTATGGACCATAGTTCTTTGTAATAGTCTGGTGATTTTATCTCATAATCTGTAGCACATGTTCCACAATGGTGTGGTGTGTTGTTGAAGGTTTATTGTGTGGGAATTCTACACATGTGCATGATTGGTTTGTAAGTTCACAACTTCTGTAATAAAAATATATTTAAAAAAATATAAGGGATTCCCATTTTCCTCATCTGCCTCCCCTCTTCCACTCGCCCCCATTAACAACATCTTTCATTAGTGTGGTACATTTGTTAAGATTAATGAACATATTGAAGTGTTGTAACTAACCATGGTCTATAGTTTACATTATGGTATACCCTTTGCACCACATAATTTTATAGGTTTTGACAAAATGTATAATGGCCTGTAATGTCATTGCAATGCCATGCAGAACAATTCCAATGTCCCCAGAATGCCCCATGTTACACCTATTCTTCCCTCTCCCTCCCCTCAACCTCTGGCAACCACTGCCTTTATCTCAATGTTACAAGCACTTCTATTACTAGAACAATAAGTTTACTTTAGTCCATAGTTGCATCCCCCCTTATGTTTGTTCATTCCTCAGTCTTGAGGATTTGAGGATGGTGATAACCAATCTGCTTCCAATTGAGAGGGGGCTTAGATCCTATGGGGCAGATGAATGGAACTGTCTTGTTTGAGTTGTAGATACTCTCTGTTTCTTGGAATGGGTGTTGTCAATCATCATGCATTTTTTTAGTTGTCCTGGGACACTCTTATGAACTGGAGAGTAGGTGTTGTCTGTCCCCTGCTGAGATTCAGGACTCAACCAGCATATGAACAGCCAGAAGATTTAAGTCTCTGGGACACATATTTAATGAGTATAGAGCTAATTATAGGTTAAAATAAAAGGTGCAGAAGAGTCATGTGTAGGAAAATTATAAATGAATCTAACTTTGATACATTGGGGGATAGGTTATCATATATACCAAGGTAAGGTCCACTTACAGGGTGCTGAGGTCCTGGGATTGTCTGCCTTACCTATAGTGTCTAGATGTCTTTTGAGCCTTCAGGAGTTCCCCTGCTTGAAGCAATGTTTACTGTGGCAGTCAGTGAGATCCTCCTGAGACATACCTATGTGTAAACTCTGGAATGACTTTCCAACTCACTTTGAAATCTCTTAGCCATAAATACTCATTTGTATTTAATATTTCCCACTTTTGGTCAAGGGCTTTTTCCAAATGCATCACTAGTTGGCACTTGGTAATAATTCCTTAGTGCCAGGGAGGCTTATCCCTGGGAGTCATGTCCCATGCTGGGGAAAGGTAGTGAGTTTATATGCTGAGTTTGGCTTAGAGAGAGGTCACATTTCAGCCAAAAGGAGGCTTTCAGAAGGTTATCAGGCAATGTATATTACTAGGTTATGTATCAATTTCACAGCAATGAGGTTCATAAGTGCGAGAATCAATATTAAGGGCCTGACATAATGGTCTGTCCTCCTTTGCTAGGCACTGCACATGTATTCTAGGGATTCTTGCCACTCTATCAGAGAATGTAGCAGGACTCTCCAGGATGGGAATTTGATATTCTTTCAGTTATTGTGTGGATCTCCACCCACTGAGACAATACCCCATGACCATACGAACACATTCATATTCTATAGAGGCATGCCCCAGGTTCACCCCTCCCCACATAAACCCCCACTGACACCCTGCACTAGTAATCCTCCTCTGCCATAGTCATGACCCTTCTGCAATCAAAAACTTCCCCCAATACAAAGCCAAAAATAAATAAAAATAATAAAAAATTAAAAAAATAAAAGTAAGAATTAAAATTTTTTTTTGCATTTTTTTCTTTCATCACTGTAAAATCACAGCAGTGCCTTTAATTACATGCACATGACTGCACCACTGTCACTTCCATCCATTTCCAAACTTTTACAAAAATCCTAAGTATGAATTCTGCATAAATTAAGCATTGGCTCACCATTCTCTATTCCTATTATATCTCCTGGTACCCTATCTTCCAGACTATACCTCCATGAGTATGCTCACTATTTGTTAGTTAATATCCGTGAGATAATGCAATATTTGTCTTTTTGTGTCTGGCTTATTTAGCTCAACATAAGGTCCTCAAGGTTCATCTATATAGTTGCATACATCGGTTACTTCATTCCTTCTTACAGCTGAATATTCCATCATGTATATATATATACCACATTTTGTATATCCAATCATCTATTGGTGGACACTTGGGTTGCTTCCATCTTTTGGCAATTGTGAATAATGCTGCTATGAACATTGGTTTGAATATATCTGTTCAAGTCCCTACTTTCAATTCTCCTGGGTATATACCTAGTAGTGGGATTGCTGAATCATGGAAATTCTATACTTCACTTCCTGAGGAACTGCCAAACTTCCCTTCACAGTGGCTGTGCCGTTCTACATTCCTACAAGCAGTGAATGAGTGTTCCATTTCTCCACATCGTTTCCACTTTAGTTTTTTTTTCTTAAGTAAATCAATTTTATTGGTACATACTATTAGGCATAAAATTCATCCAATGTGTACAATCAATAGTATTTGGTATAATCACATAGTTGTGCATTCATCACTTCAATTATAATAGTATGAGATCATTTTCATTATTTTAATAATAATAAACAAAGAACATACATACAAACAAACAAGAAAACTCATCACCTCTCAATCTATTTCCCCTGATGTGCATAGCTGCTATTTCTGGCTACTCTGGCAGATTTATTTATTTATTTAGCAGTTTTATTGAGATATATTCACATGCCTTATGATCTATCCAAAGTGTATAATCAATGGCTTTTACTATAATCAAAATGTTATATATTCATCACCACAAAAATTTTTAGAACAATTTAATTACTCCAAAAAGAAAAATTCCACACTACTTAGCATTCCTTCCCCAGCCCTATATAGCCAATGATCTAATTTCATCCTTATAAATTGATTTATATTTAAATTTTATATAAATGGAATCATACAATGTATAGTAGCTTGTCTGGTTTCTTTCACTTACTGTAATGATTTTTTTGGGTCTGATTTTAACATTTTGTGATATTAACATACATTTGTTTAGCTTCAAAGAAAAAAGTATTAAATATGCAATTTTACCCATATTCATATTTCATATGTGGTTTTTTAACAAATCAATTTTATTGATACATATTAATAAAGCATAAATCTATTTGTACTATCAATGGCATTCAGTGTAATCATATATTTATGCAATCATTTCAAATATTTTTTTTAAAACAAATCAATTTTATACATATTAATAAAGCACACAATTCATTCAAAGTGTACAATCAATGGTATTTGGTATAATCACAAAATTGTGCTTCCATCATTTCAATCATTATTAGAGCATTTTCATTATTTCAATAACAAAATAAACAAAAAAACAGACAAACCAACAAAAATTTCCTCACCTATCAATCTCTCTATGTTTCCCCTGCTGTACATAGCTGCTGTTTCTGGCTATTCTTGTGCAATTATTTATTTTTTTCAATTAAGCTGTTTTATTGCAATATATTCACATACCACATGATCTATCCAAAGTGTATAATCACTGGCTTTTAGTATAATCACCATGTTGTACATTCATCTAAAAAAATTTAGAACAATTTCATTACTCCAAAAAGAAAGACTCCACACCCCTTAGCATTTCTTCCTCAGACTTACATAGCCACTAATATAATTTTATTTTTATAAATTGATTTAAACTTGCATTTTTTATAAATGGAATCATACAATACATAGGATGCTGCATCTAGTCTCCTTCACTTAGTATAATTTTTTGTCTGATATTAACATTTTGTAATATTAACTTACATTTGTTCAGCTTCAAAGAAAAATGGTCTTATAAATGCAATTCTACCCATATTCATATTTCACATAATATGTTTAGTTCCTAATAAGGCATCACACAAATCTCCTAATTTAACTCAAGGTGTTGAAGTAAAATATGACTAAAGAGATAAAGGGGAGTTCTGGCAAGATAGCATCAGCTTAGGTGGGCACTCCTTACCTCTATCACAAAAAACAGCTGAGAAGGGGCAAAATCCTACCTGGGAACTCAGAGCAGAAGGCTTCAGGACATTGATCTGGAGGGAACTGGACAAAGAGATAAAAAGCCCAAGGGAAAACCATGAGTTTCTCACCCCTGTGGCTGGAAACAGTGGGTGGCTAAGCCCCACCCTCAAGGTAAAAAGCCTCCTGGAATTCCCTAATTCCCACCAGCCACTTAGTGGGGAGTGTTCTCTGGGAGGAAGAGGGTTCTGGCAAAGGGTGGAGAGGGGTTTCCATTCCATGGGTTTGATTACCTGGGCCCCCTTTGAACTTCGGGGAGCATACCAGCCAACACTGTGGTGGCTCTGGGAAGAGGGAAGAGGGGAATCTGCTCAGACAGACTGACACACCCAGCTGCCCTGGGAGAGAGGAACTTGGGCAGGGAGAGGGCAGAGGCAGGCAATTGACTAGTCCAGCACTGAAAACTATCAAAATTCCAACTCCCCTAAAGGAGGCAGGTGGTAGGAAGCCTCAATAAGCTTTCAAGGGCCTATTTGGAGTCCCCTGGGAGGAGGAGGGGTCTGGAAGAGTGGTTTCTTCATGGTGAGGTTGGTCACCAAAGTCACCGTTAAATCCCAGAAGTGATCTCAACCTGACCAGGAGAGAGGAGGGGGATCCACTCACACAGGCTGTGATGCCCAGCTGCCCTGGGAGAAAAAGTAATTAGAATAGAAAGGGGGCAGGAACAGACAGATGCCTAATCAGCAGGACTCTGGCCAACTGCAAAGATTCTAACCCACCTAAGGGAAAGTGGGCAGATAGCTTTCTCAAAGGCTAACTGACCCAAGGAGAAAGTTTAGCTCAGCATAGGAGTTCCTGCCTTGAATATACAAGGTCACAGTTCAATTCCCAGCTCTTCTTAGAGAAGTGATCCACAGGATTATCAGACACCCATCTGATACTTTAGGACAGGAAACATATAGACATTCTTTTTGTATTAGCTTTTCTTGGATCTCTTATCCCTTTTTAATTTAACTTCATTTACTCACTAAAACTTGGTTCAAAACCTGCAGAGGACAGGCTGCAGGGTGATTGATGAACACCAGCAGCCTGAGAAACTCCTTAGGGACCTAAGAGGGAAAGCTGCTTTTCCATGGTTTTGTTTGGTTGCTTGTTTTTTTGTTTGTTTGTTTTCCTCCCTTTTTAATCCTCTTTCTTCACTCACTTTTGTTGTTAATTAGTTGCTGCTCCCTTGTTTCTTCTTTGTTATACTTCCCCTCCTTTGTTTCCCTTTTTTTTTTGTTTGCCAATTTTGTCTACCTACACTATTTCTTTTCCTTCCTTCATCTTTCTCTCTTCTGCTTTCTATTGTTGTTCTTTCATTCCACCTTTCTTTGTTTAGTCTTCAAATTTTCTTGTTCTTATTTCTCTCTCTTTTTTTCTCTGTCTTCTTTATTTTTTCACTTTTTTTTCTTTCTGTCTGTTCTTTTCTCTTTCCCTCTCACTCCTCACCATTCTGGCCTTTTAATTCATTCTATACATTTTTTTCTATTTGGTTTCTCATTTCATTGAACACCATGTTTTTCTCTTATTCCTCTGCACTTCTTACCCAAGTTAATTACTCATTTTCCTAGGTTTTATATGGTTCCTCTTCTACCTTTCATTATTATTATTATTATAATCCTTTCTCTCTTCATACTCATTTCCTTTTCCCTGGTCCTATTTTTTTTCCCCAAAGGAACATAGACAACAGCAAGGAAATAGAATAAGAGGGAGGAAGTGTCAAAGTGAAAAATGACCACACACACACAAACAACATAAAATTCTAGATTGGAAAGAGAGGCTAATCAACTGAACCCATCAAGATAAACTGATGCTTAGACACCAACAAAAAATTACAACCCATACTAAGAAACACGAAGACATGGCCCAGTCCAATGAACCAACTAAAAAACAGAAGGAGATGCAGAACATGGAACACCTAATCAGAGATGTCCAAACAAATATCATGGATCAACTTAATGAAGTGAAGGAAGAGATTAAGGATATTAAGAAGACACTAGGAGAACACACTGAAAAAATTATGAATGTACATAAAAAGATAACAGTTATGATGGAGATGAATGGCACAATAGAAGAAATAAAATGGAAGCATATAACAGCAGATTTGAACATGCAGAGGAAAGGATCAGTGATGTGGAAGACAGTACAGCTGAAATCAAACAGATAGAAGAACAAATAGATAAAAATATAGAAAAAATCCAGCAGGAACCCAGGGATTTGAATGAGAACATGAATTGCACAAACATATGCATTATAGACTTCTCAGAGGGAGTAGAGAAGGGAAAGGGGGCAGAAGGAGTGTTGGAGAAAATAATGGCTGACAACTTCCCAACCCTATTGAAAGACATGGATGTATATGTCCAGGAAGTACAGCACACCCAAAAGAGTATAAATCCTAACAGGCCTACTCCAAGACATATACTTGTCAAATTGTCCAATGCTCAAGACAAAGAGAGAACAATGAAAGCAGCAAGAGAAAAGAGAACCATCACATACAAAGAAAGCATAATAAGATTAAGTGCTGATTTCTCATCTGAAAGCATAGAGGCAAGAAGGCAGTGGCATGACATAGTTAAGGTGCTAAAAGAAAAAACCTTCCAGGCCAGAATTCTCTTTCCAGCAAAACTGGCATTCAAAAATGAGGGAAAGTTCAAAATATTCACAGATGAATTGAAATTAAAAGAGTATGTCAATAAGAAACCTGCACTTCAAGAAATACTGAAGGGAGTTCTGCAATTCAAAAGGAAAAAGCAGGAGAGAGAGTGTTGGAGGAGAGTGTAAGAACAACTAAAAAGACAAGAAAAATATAAACAACATATGGCACACATAAACCAAAAGAAAATATGGCTAATATAAGTAATTCCTTGAAAGTAATAAATTTGAATGCTAATGGATTAAACTCACCAGTTAAGAGACACAGATTGGCAGGATGGATAAGGAAATATGACCCATCCATATGCCATCTACAAGAAACCCACCTTAGACCCAGGGATGCAAGGAGGCTGAAAGTAAGTGGTTGGAAAGCAATTTGACAAGCAAATAATAACCAAAAAAGGGTGGGAATAGCTATACTAATATCAAAAAAATAGACTTTAAATGAAAAACTATTGTAAGAGACAAAGATGGACACCATATAATAAAAGGGGTAATCTATCAAGAAGAAAAAACAATCATAAACATTTATGAACCTAACCAGGTGTGCCTCAAAATACATGAGGCAAACACTGGAAAAAGTAAGTGGAGAAATAGATGCCTCTACAATTATAGTGGGGGACTTTAATACACTATTATGACCATTAGACAGAACATCTCAACAGAATCAATAAAGAAACAAAGATCTTGAATAATACATTACAAGATCTGGACCTAATAGACATATACAGAACATTACACCCAAATACAGTGGTATATACATTTTTCTTGAGTCCACATGGATCATTGTTCAGGATAGACCTCATGCTAGTCCACAGAACAACTCTCAATGAATTGAAAAATATTGAAAATATAAAATATAATTTCTCTGACCACAATGGAATGAAGCTGGAAATCAGTAAGGGCCAGAGAACCATTATAGGCACAAAGATATGGAAGCTTAACAATGCATTCTTGGACAAACAGTGGGTCATGGAGGAAATCACAAAAGAAACCAATAACTACCTTGAAATGAATGAAAATGACAACACAATGTATCAATACCTATGGGATACAGCAGAAGCTGTCTTGAGAGGAAAATTCAGAGCCATAAATGCCTATATTAAGAAGAAAGAACTAAAATCAAAGATTTAATTGCACACCTGGAGGAATTAGAACAACAAACTAATCCCAAAGGAAATAGAAAGAAGGAAATAACAAAGATTAGAGCAGAAATAAATGGAATTGAAAATAAGAAAGCACTAGAAAAAATAATCAAAACCAAAAGTTGTTTCTTCCAGATGATTAAAATTGACAAACCGTTAGCCAGACTAACAAAGAAAAAAAATTATAACGGCTTTAACTTAAAGTTTTGACTTTGAGGAGCTCCACTCTTGATGTTTTGTCTTTGTGATTTTTATTGGTGTTGCCTAGCCATGGGAACACTTAATACTATAGGGCATCCCTTGTATATGATGCATCAGTTTTCTCTTCCTGCTCTCAGGATTATCTTTATATTTGGCATTTGACATTTGGATTAGTATGTGTCTTGGAGTAGGTCTATTTGAATTTATTTGGATTGGAGTATGTTGTACTTCTTGAACATGAATATCTGTTTCCTTCAATAGGGTTGGGAAATTTTCTACCTTTATTTCTTCAATAATGCCCCCTTTCTCTTCTCTTTTCATTCTGAGACACCCATGACATGTATGTTTGCATGTCTCTTGCCATCATTTAGTTCCCTGAGACCCTGTTTGATTTTTTTCCATTCTTTTCTTTATCCATTCTTTGTATGTTCACTTTAGGAGGCCATGACTTCAAGCTCACTGAGTCTTTTTTCTGCCTCCTCAAATCTGCCATTATATGTCTCCAGTGTATTTTTAATTTCATTTATTGTGACTTTCATTCCCATAAGATCTATTTTTTCTATATATCCTTTCAAATTCTTCTTTGTGCTCACCCAGTGTCTTCTTAATATCCTTATTCTCTTCAGCTATCTCATTTAATTATTAAGGGGATGTGTTTGAACATCTATGATTAGCTGTCTCAACTCCTTTATGTAATCTGGTGGCTTAGCTTGTTCCTTTGACTGGGCCATATCTTCCTGTTTTATGATAAGGGTTGTAATTCTGGGCACAGTTTCTGTTTTTAGACTAGGGTTTTCTGTTTAATTTGCTTTGTGCTACAGCCCCTCTTTGGTACTTGATTCAACTTAATTTGGAACTTTATAGTTGCTTGTGTTTAGCCAATCTGATTTTTTGGGCTCTTTTTCACCTGTTTCTTCCCCTTTGTTTCTTGCTGGGAGGATAGTAGGAGCCAAGGATGTGGTTAGTACTGCAGCCATGGAAGCTGAAGCTGCCTGTATTGTCCCAGGAACTGATGAAGCTTCTCCCAACTTTCTCCCTTGCCAGGAGTAGGGACTTCTGTGTGCAGTAAACCATGCTGTGCAAGCCAAGACCATCTGTAGTTGCCCAGAAATATTGATGAAGCTTCAGTCTTCTTCCTCTCCTTCCTGAGGCAGGAATGTAGCTGTCAGTCTAGGTGGCAAGCTAAGCCATGAGTCAAAACTGGCTTCAGTTGCCCAGGTAGCCTGATGAAGCACCAGCATGCCTCCTTCCCTGCCCAGGGTGGAGATGGAGCCTCAGGAGTGCCCAAAGATCTAGTCTGTATTGGCCAAAAGTGCCTGCAGTTCCCTTGAGAGGCTGAAGGAGTACTGTATCTTTTGCACTTTGAGGGGTGGGGATGGACACACAGGAATGCCCATAAATCTAGTCTGTGCAGGCCAAAAGTGCTTGCAGTTGTTGGAAAGGTTAAGGAAACACTGCCCCTCTCTTATCCTATTGGAGGATGGGTATAGAGTCACAAGTGTCCATCAATCCAGTCTGTGCAGGCCAAAATCATCTGCAGTTGCCCAGAGAGACTGAGAACAAACAGCCCCTTTCCTATCCTATTGAGGAATGAGTATGGAGCTCCAGGTGTCCAACTTTCTAGTCGGTGTGGGCAGAAAACTACACAGCCTGTCCCACTATTACTGTGATATTCCAGTCAGCCTCGTTTCCCCTCATGCCAGGGGTAGTTTAACTGGAGGGTACAGTCTCTTTCTGACTTGGACATGTTCAAACTTTAGCTGTTTCTAGGATTAGACTTTAGCCAGCCAAATTTACTAATCAGTACCTGAAGTCAGTGCTCAACCATCTCTTCCTCCCTCATTTTTGAGAAATGGAGCTTCCAGCTTCAGTAAGAAAATCCTCCTGAGGATGAACACTGGCCTCTGTGGCTTGGAGAGCTCTATTCATGAATGTTCACTGTAGATGTGCAGTCTTCTTCTGTTCTTTCAAGGATGTTTCAGGATGCTCTTCTGGTGTTCCAAATGGGTGATTTAGATGGTTATGGGCAATTAGTAACTGCACTACAGGATAAGCTGACTCTTGGAGCTCCTTACCCTGGCACCATCTTTCCCCTCTGCTATTCTATTGCATTTTGAATCTCATATGAATTAATGAGTTGCATACTGAGGATATTGTCCTATTGAATTTTGCATTTCCCACTTTAGTTACACTTACTGATGATCTTCATTTCTTCACACTACTCCAAGCCTCTCTCTCCTCTCTTTTCCTTTCACCTGCAGAACTCCCTTTAGAAATTCTTGTAGGGCAAGTCTCCCACTGATGAATATTCAAATGCTCCTTCATTTTTGAAGGAGAGTTTTGCCAGATAAAGAATTTTTGTCTGATAGTTTTTCTTTTTAAGTACCTTAAATATATGACTGGCTTCTCTCTTCCATGGTTTCTGATGAGAAATCAACACTTAGTCTTACTGAAGACTCCTTGTACGTAATGCTTTTCTGTTACTGCTTACAGAATTCTCTCTTTATCTTTGGCATTTGACACTCTGATTAATATGCATCACAGAATAGTTAATTTAGGATAGATTATGTTTAGAGTATGTTACACTTCTTGGACATGTATATTTATATCTTTCATAAGAGTTAGAACACTTTGGCCATCATTTCCTCAAATATTCTTTCTGCCTCATTTCTCTTCTCTTTTCCTTTGGGACACCCTTGATGTGTATATTTGTGTGCTTCATGCATATACTCAAATCCCTGAGACACTGCTCACTTTTTTCTACTCTTTTCTCTTCAGTTCCTTTGACTGTATGATTTTAGTTATCCTGTCTTCCAATCCACTGATTCTTTTTTCCGCCTGTTTAAATATGCTGCTGTATTGTTCTATTGTATTTTTACCTCTACTATTGTACCTTTATCCCCATAATTTCTATGTTCCTTTTTTTCTTTATTTCTAAAGAAGTTTCAGATTACATAAAAGTTACATTGAAAATATAGGGGATTCACAGAAACCCCACCCACTCCCCATCTCAATTTCCCACATTAACATCTTTCATTAGTGTGGTACATTTGTTATAATTGATGAATAAATATTGAAACATTGTTACTAACCCTGGTCTATACTTTATATTATCATTTACATTTTGCACCACACAATTTTATAGGATTTGACAAAATGTATAATGACCTGTATCCATCATTGCCCCATCATGCAGAAAATTTCCAATATCTCAAAAATGCTTCAGGTTACACCTATTATTCCCTCTCCTTTCCCACAGAACCTCTGGTGACCATGGACTTTATATCAATGTTACAAGTTCTTCCATTACTAGAATAAGTCTATTTTAGTCTATAGGTGCATTCCCTTCTTATGTTTGTTCATTCCTCAATATTGAGGATTTGAGGATGGTGATGCCCACTCTGCTTTTGATTGAGAGGGGACTAAGATCCCATAAGGCAGATAGATGGAACTGTCTTGCTTGCAATTATAGATACTCTGTATTTTTGGGATGGGCATTTCCATTATCATCCTTTTGTTAGTTGTCCTGGGCAAGACTGATAAACTGGAGATTAGGTGTTGGCTTCAACTCTGCTGAGCATCATGGCTTAGGCAGTATATGAACAGACCAAAGATTTAAGTCTCTGGGACATATGTTTAACAGGTATAGTGCTTCTTACTCATTCAAATAAAAGGGGTGGAAGAAACATGAGTGGGAAAATTAAAAACGAGTCTAACTGTTACATTGAGGAGATTGGTTATCATATATTCCAAGGTAAGGCCCACTGATGGAGTGCTGATTTTCTGGGGTTGACTGCCCTGCCTATAGTGTCCACATATCTGTAAAGACCTCAGGAGCACCTCTGCTTGAGGCATTGTTTACAGTGGCAGTCAGTGAGATCCTCCTGTGATGTACATAAGCACTTTGATATCTCCTAGCCATAAAAAGTCATTTGTATTTAATATTTCCCCCTTTTAGTAAGGGTCCTGGTGCTTGATAATAATCCTTTGGTGCCAAGGAGGCTCATCCCCAGAAGTCATGTCCCACACTGGGGGGAAGGCACTGATCTTATATCCTGAGTGTGGCTTAAAGAAAGGCAATATTTGAGTAGCAAAGAAGGTTTTCAGGAGTTAACTCTTAAGCAATATATATTACTAGACTCAGTTTCAATTTTACAAGAATAATGCTCATAGCTACAAGCATTAATATCAGGGGCCTGGTGTATCAGACTATACTCTTTCATTAGGCAATGCCTATGTACTCTGGAGATTCTTGCCACCCTATTAGAGAATGTAGCATGATTCCCAAGATGGGAGTTTAATATTTTCTAGTTTATTGTGTGGGTCTCCACCCACTGAGATAACACTCTATGACAAAATGATGTAGGATATTATTAGTATGGGAAGATGTGGGGAGGAGAGGGTGGGTATGTGTGAATCCCATATATTTTCTATGGGGCTTTTCTGTAACTTAAAGCTTTTTGGAAAATAAAATGAAAAAATAAAATATTGGAGGAACAACAGAAGAAAATTGTCAATATACATAAAAGATAACAGATCTTACAGTGATGAAAGGCACAATGCAAAAATTTTTATTTTAATTTTTTATTTTATTTTTTGTTGGCTTTGGTTTTTGGGGATTTGGGATGCAGAAGGGTTTCAACTATTGCAAGGGAAGCTTACTCATGTGGGGTATTGGTGGTGGGGGGATGTGTGGGGAAAGATGCAGCTGGGGCATTCCTCTATGGAATATGAGTGTGTTCATATGGTTATGGGGTCTTGTCTCAGTGGGTGAGTGAATTCCCATCCTGGGGAGTCCAGCTACATTCTCTCATAGAATGGCAAGAATCTCTAGAGTACATAGGCAGTGCCTAATGAAGGATGACTGACCAAGACACCAGACCCTTGATATTGATGTTTGTACTTATGAACCTTGTTCTTGTGAAATTGAAACTTAGCCTAGTAATACATATTGCCTGAGTTGCCACCTGAAAGCCTCTTTGTTCTTCAAATGTGGCCTCTCTCTAAGTCAAACCCAGCATATAAATTCACTATCTTCCCCCCATGTGGGACATGACTCCCAGCGATGAGCATCCCTGGAAACAAGGGATTATTACCAAGCACCAACTAATGATGCACTTGGAAAAAGACCTAAAGTAGATTTATTATTATCATAATGAAAGAACTTGTAACATTGATATAAAGACAGTGGTCACTAGATGTTCACAGGGGAGAGAGAGGGAAGAATAGATGTAACATGGGGCATTTTGGGAGACATTGGAATTGTTCTGCAAGATATTGCAATGGCAGATAAAAGCTGTTATATATTTTGCAAAGCCTATAAAATTGTGTGGTGCATTGTGTAAATCATAATGTAAATTATAGACCATAATTTGTAGCAATGCTTCAATATGTGTTCATCAATTGTAACAAATGTACCACAATAATGAAAGATGTTAATTTGTGAAAGTGTTGGTGGGGGGAGTGGGAGGGTATATTGGAATACCATATATATTTATTATTATTTATTTATTTATTTTAAATAAAGTTAAGATTATATAAATGTTACATAAAAAATATAGGGGATTCCCATATGCCCCACTCCCTCCTCCTCCCACACTTTCCCATGTTAACAATATCCTTCATTAGTGTGGTACATTTGCTACAGTTGATGAACACATATTGAAGCATTGCCACTAACCATGGATTATAGTTTACATTACAATTTATACTCTGTCCCATGCAATTTTGTAAATTATGACAAAATATATAATGACCTATATCTGTCATTGCAATGTCATACAGGACAATTACAATGTCCCCAAAATGCCCCCATGTTACACCTATTTTTCCCTCTATCTCCCCTCAGAACCTCCAGTGGCCACTGCCTCCAAATCAATGATAAAAATTCATCCATTGCTAGAATAACAATAAGTCAATAGTAGAATAAAAGCAAGTCAACTTTAGTCCATTTTTCATTCCCCAATCTTGAGAATTTGGGGAAGGTGATGCACACTCTGCCTCTAATTGAGAGGGGGCTTATGTCCCATGGGACACATGGATGGAACTATCTTGCTTGCACTTGAAGACTATGTTCCTTGGGATGGACGTGCTTATCATCATCACCTTGTTAGTTGTCTTGCATGAGTCCATTGTACTGGAGAGTAGGTGTTGAAACTCTGCTGAGGTTCAAGGCCCAACTAGCACATGGATGGAACAAAGTTTTAAGTCTCTTGAACATACACCTATCAAGTATAGTACTAATAGAAAGGACAAAAGAGCCATGTGTAGGGAAAACACAAATGACTCCAACTCTTTCACACTAGGGATCATAAATTTCAAGGTAAGGCTCACTGGCAGGTTGCCAAACTCCTGAGCTGTCTGCCTTGCCTGGATGTCACTAAAGCCCTCAGAAGCCTGACTATTTAAGGCAATATTTACTGTGGCAGTCAATGAGCTCCTGCTGAGATATGCATAAGCAAAACCTGTGGAATGACCTCCTGACTCACTTTGAAATTTCTTAGCCATAAGAACTCATTTGTATTTACACTGTCCCCCTTATGGTCAAGGTATTTTTCCAGGTGCATTGCTAGTTGGTGCTTGGTAATAACCCCTCAATTCCAGGGAGTTTCATCCCCAGGAGGCATGTCCCATGCTGGGGGGATTGTAATGCATATATATACTGAGTTTGGCTTAGAGAGAGACCACATTTGAGCAACAAGGAAGCTCTCAGGAGGTAACTCTTAGCCAACATATAATACTAGGCTAAGTCTCAATTTCAAATGAAAAGGTTCATAAATACAATCCTCAATATCAAGGCCCTGGCACAATGGTCCATCTTCATTCACTAGTCACTGCCCCTGTACTCAGGGGATTCTTGCTATACCATTAGAGAATGTAGCAAAATACCCAAAGATGGGAATTCAATATTCTTTCTGTTATTGTGTGGATCTTCACCCACTGTGATAATTCCCCAAGAACACTTGAACACATTCATATGACTTGAAGGTATGCCCCAGATGAACCCTCTACCATACATTCCCCCATCACTGACACCCCACACAAATGTTCCTCCCTGTAGCAGTTTGGTATTATTTATGAATTGCAAAAATAAATATTGGATTATGTTTGCAAATTGGTCTGTTCCTCTGGGTACATTAGTTTGTATTGGATTCAGAAGTTTCACTCTTACTTGATTAAATTAAGATTAATGCTTTGATTGGGCCACATCAGTAAAACATTGAGTTCCTGCCCCCTTGGTGGTCAGGGACACACAGAAAAAAATGACAGGGCAGAGGAATTGGTTAGAGTTTTAACGCTGGAGGCCTGGGAAGTAAACACACAGGAGAAGAACACAGAGGAGTAGAGATGGTTCCATAGACATGGCAGAGACCCCAGGAGGAGAGAGAGACTGATAGTATACAGCTGACTGTATTAGTCAGCCAAAGGGGTGCTGATGCAAAATACCAGAAATCAGTTGGTTTTTATAAAAGGTATTTATTTGGGGTAGAAGCTTACAGTTACCAGTCCATAAATCATAAGTTTCTTCCTTCACCGAAGTCTGTTGCCATGTGTTGAAGCAAGACAGATGCCAATGTTTGCCAGGGTTCAGGCTTCTTGGGTTCCTCTCTTCCCAGGGCTGCATTTCTCTCCAGGCTTAGCTCCTCTGTTTCCTCCACAAGGTCAGCTGTAGACTATGAGTTTCTCTAGGCTTTGCCTCTCTCCACAAGGCCAGCTGTGAACTGTCATGCAAACAGCTCGTGTCTTTTCCTGGAGCCTTCTCTCCTTCCTCATGACCAAGGTCCTCTGTGTGATTACTCCCCTGGGCACCAGCATTAACACTCCAACATCAAAACTACTCCAACTCTGTCCTTCACCATGTCTTTTTATCTTTGAGACCCTACCCACCAAGGGGTGGGGCTCAATGCCCTACTGACATGGCCCAGTCAATGCCCTAATCATAACTTAATCACACCCAAATTAACAGACCAGTTTACAAGCATAATCCAATATCTATTTTTGGAATTCGTAACTACATCAAACTGCCAAACTGCTACACTGGCCTTGTGGAGAGAACAGAGCAGCTGAGCCCAGAGAGAAACAAGACCCAGGAGAGAGATGAGACTTATCCCAGCCTACAGTTGTTATTGGAAGAAGCTGGGACCATGGAGCCTTAAGAGGAAGAGGAAGGCTAGACCCTTGCAGACATCAACAGCCAGAAGGCTGGACCCTTGCAGATGTTGGCAGCCATCTTGCTCCAACACATGGCAACAGACTGTGGTGAGGGAAGTAACTTACACTTTATGACCTGGTAACTGTAAGCTTCCACCCCAAATAAATGCCCTTTATTAAAGCCAAAATATTTCTGTATTTTACATCAGGCCCCCTTGGGCTGACTAATAGTGAATTTCATACCAGAAGTGGGGTTGTGCTTTTGCAGTTACCAAAATGCTGGAAAAGTTTTATAAATGGGTAAGGGGTATTTTTTGGATGAATTGTGAGATCTTTGATAGAAAAGGCCTAGAGTGCTTTGAAGAGAGTTTTTTGATGCTTTAGAAGTAAATGATGAAACTATTATTGAAAACTGGAGGAAAGATGTTTCATACTTTAAAGTTGCAGAGAACTTAGCAAGATTAACTCCTGGTGTTTCATGGAAGGCAGAATTTGAAAATGGTGAACTTGGATATTTAGCTGAAGAACTTTCCAAAGTAAACTCGGAGAATGCAGTTTGGTTTCCCCTTGCAGCTTATAGCAAAATGCTAAATGAGAGAGATAAGCTGAGGACTGAACTGTTGGGCACAAAGAAAACAGAAACTGATTCTGGAAATTCCAAGCCTCTGGAAGTCAATCTCCCAGGTCATGGTGCCCCATTTGAGAACTTAACTAAACTTGGAGCTTGTAAATCAGGATTGAAGATGCAGTTATCTAAGAAAGACTTGTGGAAAGTCTTACTGCCTGATGGCTTGGACCTCTGCTTCTTGCATGCTAAACCAACAAGCATTTTGGGAGAGCCTTATGAACAAAACCACCATCAGCTTTCACTAAAAGTGACATGGAAAAGAGAGATTGAAGAGGAAGTGACTTCATGAGGAAAAACATGGAAAGTGAGATCTGGAATTAAGATATCTCTTTGGGCCAAGGGAGGAACTCCACCCATGCGTACAGAGAGGGTGAGTTTACCCCAGCAGTTGAAGAAGGTGGATGTTCCTCCCTAATGTTTAGGGAGAGTTTTGCTGCCCCAGGGTACATAGAGGGTGGAGCACATTCCCCAAGGATTAAGGAGGTTGAGGTTGACACCCCATAGGTCTAAGAGGGGTGGGCCTGTACCCCATAGATTGGGGAAGGCCAGGCCAACAACTTGTTGCTCTGAGAGGGTTGGGCCTCTATGCCAAAAGTTAGGGAGTGTGTTGCTTTCAATTCACTGTACTAGGGGGGTTAATACTCTAACCAAAGATTAAGAAAATTGTTGCAATCACCCCAACACTCTTGGAGGGTGAAATCTGGAGCATGGTCACCACCCAGATGCTTGATGAGGGTGGAACCAAGAAAATGGCCATTGGGCAAGCCTGAGGAAAGGGTGGCCCCAAGGAGAAGAAATCATCATCTTAAGAATGACTCTCAAGCTTTGACATCTAATACATTGTGCCCTACAGATTTATGAAACTGTAGGGGATTCCGGACTCATGTTTCCCTCTCAATTTCTCCTTATGGTAATTCAAGTGTTTATTCTTTGTCTGTTGATTTGTGTACTGAAAGCAGATGAAAGGTTTTGTAAGTTTCAGAGGTCTAAAGCCAAACTGGACTTTGCCCTAAGACAAGCTGTATTTCTTTAGACTGATTGTGATATGATTTTGTACTTAGCACTGCTACTGAAATAAAGTTTTTTGAATATTGTAATGTCTTTTTGGAATTCAGAGGGTAGAGTTTAACAGTTTGGTATTATTTATGAATTCCAAAAATAAATAGTGGATTATGTTTGTAAATTGGTCTGTTACTCTGGGCACAATAGATTGTATTGGATTTAGGGGTTTCACTCTTACTTGAGTAAATTATGATTAAGGCTTTGATTGGGCCACATCAGTAGGATGTTGAGTCCCCATCCCCTTGGTGGGCAGGGACTCACAGAGAAAATGACAAGGCAGAGGAGTTGGTTGGAGTTTAATGCTGGAGCCCTGGGAAGTAAACATACAGAAGAAGAACACGGAGGAGTAGAGATGGCTCCATAGACATGGCAGAGGCCCCAGGAAGAGAGAGCCTAAGAGTCTACAGCTGACCTTGTGGAGAGACCAGAGCAGCTGAGTCTGGAGTAAAATGAGCCCCAGGAGAGAGACAAGACTTATCCCAACTTACAGCTGATATTGGAAGAAGCTGAGACCACAGATCCTTAAAAGGAAGAGGAAGGCTGGACCCTTGCAGACATTGGAAGCCATCTTGCTCCAACATGTGGCAACAGACTTTGGTGAGGGAAGTAACTTATGCTTTATGGCCTGGAACTGTAAGCTTCTACCCCAAATAAATGCCCTTTATAAATCCAACAGATTTCTGGTATTTTGCTTCACCATCCCTTTGGCTGACTGATATACTCCCCTACCACAGTTGGGACCCTTCTGTGATCCAAAACCTCTCCAAAGATGAAGCTAAGAAAATAACCATATAAAAATAATAAGAAAATGAAATAATAATGACAGTTTTAAAATAACATATAACATACAATAAAATTTTTTAAAAGTTCAAATAATAAAAATTTTTTTAGATATTATGTCTTTCATCACTGTAGGATCTATTGTCTTGTATGTACAGTGACATTTTCTTCTATATATTCCTGCAGTATCTTTTTTCATTTTATCTTCAAAGAAGCTTTAGGTTACAGAAATGTCACATAGAGAATATATGGGTTTCCTGTATACCCAAGGCCTTCCCCCTTTTCCCTTCTCTCTTATTAATATCATTTTACATGCAGATAATACATTGGTTACAATTGATGTGAAAATATTGAAGCATTGCTTCTAACCATGATCAATGGCTTACATTATGATTTACACTTTGGAGTGCACACTTTTATAAATTTTGACAAAATTTAAAATGGCCTGTATCTATTATTGTGATATCAGGCAGAACAATTCTTATGTCCTAAAAATGCCCTATGTTCCTAGACAATCAGTGGGTCAAGGAGGAAATTGCAAAAGAAATGTGTAACTCTTGCCCTCCATAGGTAATGAACTCAGGGGTAGAGAGAAAAATAAAGAAGAAAGAATAGATATACAGAGATGGTACCACCCAAACTTAAGCCTGAATTGTCCAAACTCCAGCTTACCCCAAAGGGGTTCCACTTCCCCCTGACCTAAAGAAACTATCACCAACCTCCACACTGCCCTGAGGAGTCTGCCATACAACTCAAGCCTTAAGAGATTAATCCTGCCTCACCAGATGAAACTACAAAGGAATGCCCTGAGGTCAATAGCTTGCAAGAGATTTCCAATTCTTCTTTTTACCCACCCCAACACCCCTCTTCTATGCCAGGCATATAACTAGACTAAAACTACAAGTCCCCAAAGGTGAAGTACAAAATATGACCCATGAGGAGGTATACTATACTCTAGATAAATTGCATGATTTTTCCAATTTATATAGACATACATCAGGTGACTATGTGTTGGAAGGTATATTGAGGATATCAGATAATGGTGGAAGGAAGATAAAGTTGGATCTGGCTGAATATATTGATATGGGCCCACTAAGCAGAGATTCTGGATTCAATGCTGTATCTCAAGGGATTTGAAAGGGCTCTAACAGTATGTTTTGGTGGTTGGCTGAAATATGGACCAAAAGATGGCCTAGAATGTCTGAGGTTGAGATGCCTGATTTACTCTGGTATACTGTAGATTAGGGGATCAAAGGCTTTAGAGCAGGGGTTCTTAACCTTTTTTTCACAGACCCCTTTGTCAGTCAGGTGAAAACCACATACCCCTTACTAAGCCCACACTATACTGTGTATTATTTAATAAATATATCACACCCACAACAACACATCCCCACAAGAATAATGTTTTTTGGAATTTCAATTCAAGCTCACAGACCACTTGTTAAGAACCCTTGGATTAGAGAGATTGGAATGATAGAATGGATTCACCATTTTAGACTTGTCCACCCACCCTAGGAATGTCCAGATGGCATACCTTTTACCAGGACTGTGAGGGATAACTTTGTGATACTAAGTCCATCTTCTCTGAAGAGCTCTGTGGTTTCTCTTTTCTGTACACCAGATCTTATTGTGGGAATCCCCTATATTTTTTATGTAACATTTATGTAATCTAAAACTTCTTTAAAAAATTGTGTTTCTATATACTACTGATGTTCAATCTGAGGAGGAAATTTTAAAATTTCACTATAACAGTGACTAAAAGAATCAAATATTTAGGAATAAACTTAACCAAGGACATAAGGGCCTATATTCAGAAAACTACAAAATGTTGTTAAAGGAAACCAAAGAAGACTTAAATAAATGGAAAGACATTCCATGTTCATGGATTGGAAGATAAATATTGTTAAGATGTCAATTTTATCCAAACTGTTCTATAGATCCAATGCAATTACAATAAAAATCCCAACAGCCTTTTGTTTAAAAACATATATATAGAAAAGCCAATTATCAAATTTATTTGTAAGGGTAAGAGGCCCTGAATATCCAAAAATGTCTTTAAAAAAGAAGAATGAATTTGGAGGGCTTTCACTTCCTGACTTTAAAGCATATTACTTAGCTAAAGTGGTAAAAACAGCATAGTAATGGCATAAAGACAGATTGACCAATGGAACTGAATCAAGAACTCAGAAACAGGCCCTGACATCTATAGTCAAGTGATTTTTGATGCAACTGTCAAGACTTCCCAGCTGGGCCAGAGCAGCCTATTCAACAAATGGTACTGGGAGAACTGGATAGCCATATCCAAAAGAAAGAAAGGGAACTCACATCTCACACCGTATACAAAAATTAACTCAAAATGGGTCAAGGACCTAAATATAAAAGCAATGACCATAAAACCCCTAGAAGAAAATGTAGGAAAATATCTACAATATCTTTTGGTAGGTGGTTGTTTTTTAAACCTTACACCCAAAGCACATGCAACAAAAGAAAAAATATATAAATGGGACCTCCTCAAAATTAAACACCTTTGCACCTCAAAGGAATTTGTCAAAAGGGTGAAAAGGGAGCTGACTGAATGAGAGAAAACATTTGGCAATCACATATCTGATAGTGATTTAATATTCATGATATATGAAGAGACTATACAACTCAACAGTAAAAAGACAAATATCTAGATTACAAAGTGAGCAAAAGACTTGAAAAGACAACTGTCCAAAGAAGAAATCAAATGACAAAGAAACACATGAAAAAAATGTTCTACATCACTAGTGATTAGGGAAATGCAAACTACAATGAGATATTTCACAACTAATAGACTGGTCACTATGTAAAAAGTCAGAAAACTGTAAATATTGGAGAGGACGTGGTGAGAAAGAATGCTTATTCACTGTTGGTGGGAATGTAGAATGGTACAGCCACTGTGTAGGACTGTTTGGCAGTTCCTAAGGAATTTGAACATAGACATGCCATGTGATCTGGCAATACCATCAATAGATATATACCCAGAAGAAATGAGAACAGTGACATGAACAGACATTGCACATTGATGTTCAAAGTGGAGTTATTCACAATTGCTAAAAGTCGGAAACAACCCTGGTGTCTATCACATGAGGAATGGATAAACAATCTGTTGTGCATATACATGATGGAATATTATGCAGTGGTATGAAGAAATGAAATCTTGAAGCATATGACAGCATGGATGAACCTGGAGGACATTATGTTGAGTGAAGCAAGCCAGACAAAAAAGGACAAATGCTATATGATTGTACTATTATGAACTAAATATATTATGTAAACTCATGGAGTTAATAATTAAAATATAGGTCACCAGAAAATAGAATGAGGGTAGAGAATGGAAAACTGATGGTTAATCTGTGCAGAATCAGTAAAAAGGTTGCTTGCAAATCTTTGGAAATGAATAGAAATGGTGAAAGCACATTATAGCTTTGTAACTAGCAGAGCTATTATATGCGTATGACAGTTGTTGAAAGGGTAAGTCTAAAGTCATTTATATTACTAGAAGGAAAGCTAAAAATGTAACATGGGACTCTATAATATACTGAAGCCTCATGTAAAATATGAATATGTGTGATATTGCATATGTAAGTCTTTTTTTTTCAAACTATAAATACAAATATACTAGAGAAAGGAAGCAGGATAGCAGCTAATTATGGTATGGAAGCATAGAGAGATTGAGAAGTGATGAGTTTTTGTTTTTTTATTTTTTATTATTATTATTGGAATTATGAAAATGCTCAAAAATGATTGAAGTGATGAATGCACAACTATGTGATTATACCAAATACCATTGATTGTACACTTTGGATGGATTTCTGCTTTATTAATATATATCAATAAAATTTATTTGTTAAAGAAAAGACTCTGAGATGCATAGACCTATGATTTTGGCTAATAGATCATAGATTGCACTTACCTAGAAGTGTAATCTCTGGGGAATCTGCTAAATTCCTACATGATCTGTATAAGTAGAAG
>JAQZBX010019760.1:0-33531 GCA_029593785.1 Cabassous unicinctus | reverse complement strand
ATATATATATAGCTTAAAGCCAATAGGAGATAAAATATACTTAATCAATCCAAATGAAGACTGAAAAAGTGGAAATAGAGAACAAAGAATAGATGGATCAAAAAGAAAACAACAAAAATATTTTATATATTTAACACTTAAATAAATCAATATTTAAAAATAATTTAAATAGTAAAACACCACAATTAAAAGACAGAGAAACTTACATAGGCTTATGTATAGCCCCAGGTCTATGCTGCCTTCAAGAAATTAATTTTAGTATAAAGACCCATGAATGATACACCTCAATAATTTTTTTTTTAATAAAAGAATACATAAAGCTATGCATGCTAACACACTTTTAAAAAAACGTATAGTGGTAATATTAATAACAGAAAATGTAGACTTTGAAGCAAATACCAGGCATAAAGGATTTTATTTCATTTTTATAAAAGAGTCAGTTTATTAAGATGACATAAACTTACTTAACATTAGCACAGCAAAAGAAAAAGAGTTTCAAAATACATAAAGCAAATGATAGAACTGCTAGGAGAATTTACACACATGAACAATGAGATTCAGAGATTTCAGTACACCTCTATTATTTTGATATGTGAGGTCAAAGAGATTATTTTGTAGAGTTTCAGCATTTTAGAATTTGTGCAGACTTCCTTATGGCCCAGAATATGGTAAAATTTAGTAAATTATCTAGGTTCATTTGTAAAGAAAACATATTTTGCACATTTAGGGTATAGTATCCTATGAATGTCAATTTTGGCAATGTAGTAAATTACACACTCAAATCTTACATTAACCCTTACTTTATATTTTCTTTTATCAGTTCTTTTGAGGCATACCTTGAACTTTAAATATGATATTTTTCAATTTCTCCATTTTCTTTTAATGTATGCTATTTATATTGCCATGTTATAAAATGAGGTGTGCACAATGCTATGCCACCTCATTTAAATAGATATTAGAAAAATGGGCTGTCTACAATTTACAGGAAAAGATCACCATTCCCTTTCAGGTTTTGGCCTCCAAACTGAATTGTATATTATATTATTGTTTACATATGACCAGACACACAATACATTTTTGGTATATAGTCAGGGCATTTTTTTTTTTAGAAAACTTGTAGGTTTATATAAAAATCATGCAGAAAATAAGAATTCTCATATACTTTACCCCCTTATTATGAACACCTGCATTAGTGTGGTATCTTTGTTAAAGCAGATGAAAATATATTATTATAATTAGACTATTAACCATAGTCATAATTTACATTAGGGTTCACTGTGTTGTACAATATTAGGTTGTTGTTAATTTTTAAATATTTATCTAGTAACCATTATAACCTAAAATTTCCCATTTTAACCACAATTCATTTCTCTAATTACAAATATGGATAATGTATAAGTGCAAATTCATACATGGTGGAACATACCCTGTGTAGTTTAGTGCAAATGGTATATAATAAAAATATGCAGACAAGATAACTGTCTGCAAAGATTATAATTCCTCCATTAACAATATATCAGTGCCCTGTGATATCAGTCTAAGAAGGAGCAGAAGAAGCAATTCCAATTTTAACGAGTGGAATATGTGGCCCAATTTACAAATCTAAATCAATTTTAGTGATTATCTGTGAAATAAAATATGATTTGTAAATTTATTTATCCACTGTGGAAAAGTATTTTTCAGCCATTAGAGAGTTCTCCTAATTCAAGGATTATTGTATGGGTTATAGACATTAATATATGTGACACATATAGAACACTCAATGGAAATACATAATTTCATTGTTTCATCATCTTAACTTGTTGATATCTGGATTTAGAAGTATCAAAAGGTGGAGATAAGAAATACCTCACTTTTGTCTTTTTGGTATGGCGACATAAACCTGCCAAGAAACAGTTTCAATCCTAAATTTTCTAAACTTACTAATGATTTACAACTTTGTAAATATTTTCTTTGTTTTGAGCAAAAGTAATTCTTATTTAAAATATGTCCTTCCTCATGAAATATAGGGAAATATATTTGACCTCAATTACCATCTACACCTTCCTCAGATATTTATATTTTATTTTGAATAAAATAATTAATGTAGTTTTATTATTAGCTTTGAGATGTGAATATATACATTTAGGATTATTTTTAACTGTGTGATAAATGAATTTCTCTGACTCCTAAAGTACAAAACTAGAGAAAAGAAAGTTGACATACAGTGTATATTTTCTAGAACTCTCTAAGTTTAAAGAAGAATGAATGGAAATGGAGCTACTTGGCAAAAGACACAAGGCTTTTGCTGTGAAGTTTCAGGTATCAGAGATCAAAAAACATTCGTTGTTTTGAGGGAAAGTTCTCAAATTACAATATAATTCTGCTATTATTATGCTGATACATAATATAATAACTGTCCTTGAAAATTCAAGTCATGTCTCTGAAAGTTGGAAATAAGCAAGAAATTTAAGGTTGAGGCATTTTCAACTCAGCCCATTAAAGTGGGATTCTCTTGAAATAATTATCCTAACATTTTCCTCAATAAAGCTTTATGCTCATAATTCTCTTTAAAGACTCCTTTATCTGTTTGTTTCTAAGACTGTAGATTATAGGATTCAAGAAAAGAGGAACTATAGAATAGAGCACAGAGTTGATCATGTCCTGAATTGTGGGTGAGCTGGAGGTTGGCTTCACATACACAGCAGCAGATGAGCTGAGAAAGACGGTCACCACGCGGATGTGAGGGACACAGGTGGAAAAGACCCTTCCTCATTCTGCTCTGTTTGGAAATTTGAGCACATTAGAAAATATGCAAATATAAGACATGGTGATGAAGGTAAAGCAGCCACCATCCATGAACATTGCTGAGATAAGAATTAAAATTTCATTGCTTGAGATCGCAGAGCAAGAGAACTTCAGCAGAGAGGAGTAATGATGGACCACGTTGTACTGACAGAAATGCAGTCGGAATGTGTTGCCAGTGTGGAATCCTGCCAAGGCTACAACACTGATTAAGGTGGCCGTTATAATCTGGACAAAGACCCCAGGGTTCATGGTCACTGAGTAGTGGAGGGGCTGGCAGATGGCTACATAGTGGTCAAGGGCCATGATGGTGAGGAACAGAAGTTCTATACAAGCAAACAAAAACACAAGGAAGATCTGAGCTGCACATCTAACCATGGATATTGCCGTGTTGTCAAGAAGGAAGATGATACATGCCTTGGGAACAGTGACAGAAATGTAGCACATGTCCAAGATAGACAGATTCCTTAGAAAGAAATACACGGGGGTATGAAAAGTCTGGTAAATGGTGGTTACTATGACAGTAAGTTGCCCATGAGGGTTGCCAAGTACATCAGTAGGAAGAACGTGGCATACAAGACTCTGAACTCCCACACATCAGAAAATCTTGTGAGCCGGAATTCAGTCACCATGGTAGAATTTGGCATTTTTAGCATAATTTTCTGTGGGTGTAGAGAAACAAAGGCAGATAATCCCTAAAGAAACAGGCAAAATGTACGTGAGGAAAGAAATTAGCCTAAGTACATTTATAGGCTAATGTTTATTTTATTTCTCCTCTATATTGGTTGGTAATAAAACAGAACACAATATTGCCCCATCTGTTAACTTTAATTTCCTTATCAGTGAAATATGTAGCAATACCTAACTTATCAACTTGGCATTTCTAAAACATTTCAATGGGGAGGGACTCAAATGGTATCTATGTTGAAAAAAATGTATAAATATGAATGACATGTCACTGTCAATATGATTAAGCAAATATCTCTTCAGCATTTATACTTATTCCATCTTAAATATACAGAGTGCTAAGCAAAAGAGAAAGGAAAAGGAAAACTCAATGGTTGGCTTTGACTATTATATTTTTTGTTCTAAGTAGTATGACAATATAAAATCAATGTAACATGTTGAAAATAATGAAAGATTGTTAGAAAATTGGGACCATTCCCTTACCTGCAGACTGGCAGGTACCAGGGGGTTCCCTTGTTCAGTATAGTTTTCCTAGAATGGCCAGAATGTTTTAAGGGTGCTTTCATCCCTCAATATGTGAAAGCAAATTATTTGCTGACTTCTCTGCAAAAGCTTGGCAGGTGCATTTATCACTGAAGAATTGAAAGAATTTCTTCGTTTGTATAGTTCTTCACTAATATATTCACTCACATAGCCATCTAATTCTGATTTATTTATAATTATTTCAATCTTTCAAAATATTTTTGGGTGACTTTTATGCAAACACTGCTCTAGAAGCCATGGAATAAATAATGAACAAATGCTTACATACTCTTTCATGATATACTATGACAAAGTCCTAGAATTACACCTGAAAATAAGACATTATATTAGAATTTTTTTTTTTTGATGTAAAGGACCCACTGAATCACTTTGAATAAGTGGAACTTTCTTTGGTGTAGATTGTCAAAGAAAAAATAATAGGCAATTATTTGTAAAATTATTAATTAAAATCAACACTATGCATAAATCATTATTACCATTTTGTAGATAAATACAATCCCCCATTAAATTTATTTTAACTATAAATGGAATTTAGCATTTTGCATGCTGAAGCTCTGAGCAGCATGTAGAGAACCCATGGCCCTGCCTGCATTGTGACACTGGCTCCATCCATTGTTGACATATGTTCACTCCTCACTTTCATGAGGAAATAGCAATTCTACTGAAAGTTCTGAAATGAAATATTTTAATGCACACACACAAAAAGGAATCATTGGTCTCAATATGTGAATACCTTCCCTGTCTACATTTTCTATTAGCAGTGTTTCTCAACAAATAAGTCAATTGTGCAGGAAAGAAACGTGGTAGATTCATGGAGTTTGTTAAAGGAGAAGGAAAAAAAACTTAATAACAAAAATACTCATGATTTTTGTCTTCTTATGACAGATATGAAGTCAGGATTTCTGGGAAGGGTTGAATCCTGTTTCAGGAGCAAGCAAGCACAAGTGGGCAAATTTATTGGCCAACTGAAATCCTAGAGGAATCATTCTGTTTTATAACAAGTACCTCTATATTTAGTTCAAGATGGCATTGGGAAAAATCCATGGGAGCACAGTCCTTGGCCTATGCAATAGACATTGCCCAGAGGTAATTTGTGGATAATCGATTCTAGATAATGAAAGAAGCAGACTTAAATAAAATCTGTGCATGTACAGAACTTTTGTATATCGAGAAATATTAGTATACTGAAATTGTAAAGGAATTGGTGAAGATTAATGAGGCAATAATTAAAATAGAAATAAAACTGCAATTCTCCCAATATCACGATGATTCTTAAGGAGAAATGTTTGCTGCTTTTAAAGACCAAACAGGAGAGGAGAGGCCCAGAATCTGAATTCACCCTAACACCTAAAATCAAGTTTTTCTGGATTAACATTTGTAAATTATTTCCCTAGTTTTTGTTCAAAAGAATGTTCTGATTTTCACTAGTCAGGCCAAAAATCTCAAAATTTTTGCTAGATCAAATGACAAAGCAATCCTTCAGAAATTGTCCCAAATGTCAACATAAATTTTATACTATTTACTGGTCTAGTGCCAAACACCGATAACCAGACCAGTGAGCTCCATAAGTCATTTTTCAGCTCTTCACATCACTCCTTCTCTTGTGACTCAGTTTCTTCATCTGTTAACATGTTAACAATGGCATCCAATCTTACAAGTCTGTTGAGATGTGACACAATAGAATGTGGAAAGCATTCAGACTAGTACCTGACAAAAAGTGCATGTTAATAGGTACTACCATATCTGCTGTTTAATTGTCAAAACAAAGACATTGAATAGTTGAGTCAGTACCTGTCAGGAGAGTGGAAACCTTCCCTGGATCTTAAGCATAATTTTAATGTTTTTTGTCTTTGATTTCCAGTTTAAATAACTATGGTCAGACAATTGACTCTCTGATTCACAGATGCTGACATATACTGAATTTTCATGCAACATATGATTTATTTTGGTACACACTTGAAAATAATGTATATCCTGGATCCTTGGACATGACACTGTATATTTGCTAATTAGGACAAGTTAATCAATTACTCTGTTCAATTCTATATGTGTCTGATTTTTCCTTGTATTTTATATACTGATTGAATTTTATTTATTATATAAGCTATGATTTTTAGGTGATTAAAAATTCTATTTTTATGTCATTTTGTACAATATATATATTTTTAAAAATATTAGTATACATATATAAATTTGGAATCATTAGGTGTTTCTATTGCATTGACCCATTTATCATGATGCAAAATTTGTCTCAACATTTTTTTATACTTCTCTCCTTGAGGCCTACAGTTACTGACAAAGAAATGGGTCAATTAGCTACAGAGTGTCCCTTTTGAATTTTGAATTTTATTTTTTTAATTTAAAATATTTTATTGAACTACATCATTCATACATGAACATACATAAAGAATAACTGTATAGTAAAAGTTGTGAAGTTACAAATATGCATAGCATCATAAAAATACATCACCCCACCATGAATACCATATATTTTTGGGAAATATTTGTTACAAAGTATGGAAAAGCATCATCAAAATATTGCTACTAACTATACTCCATATTTTACATTTGGAGTAAATGTATCTATCCTATTATTACCACCCTGTATTAGTATTATATACTTGTTACGGTTCATGAGAGAATGTTCTCATATTTGTTTTGTTAACCACAGTCCATATTCCACCACGGGATTCAATGTGTTATACAATCCCATGCCTTTTACAACCAGTAAAAGTGTATACTCAGTGGCCCTCATTTTCATCACTGAGTTGTGCTGTCAAAAACCAGATGTACTTTGGCTTGTGTTTTCATTATTTATATTTTTCCATCTATTTTACATTTTATTTTCAACATATATGTTCTTTTTTAAAAATATAATTTTTTTTTGTCAACAACATAGATACATAGTGTGTGTTTCTTAATAATTCTGATAGTCCTTGTCTTTGAGTTGAATTTTTTAGGTTGATTTTATTAAATATAATTCCTCTCTCATGTTGGGTTTCTGTTTGCTATCATATTGTTTTAGTTTCCTAGCTGCTAAAACAATTACCCTACAATGGGCTGACTTAACATCAGGAATGTATTGATTCATGGCTTCAGAGGCTAGAAGGCTTGCTTCCTCCAAGGTTCAGTATCTTTTGGCTAGCCAAAAATGTTTTGGATCCTTTGGCTTTTCCATCACAGTGCAATGCACATGGAGATGTTTTCTCCCTTCCCTTCAGCTACTGGTTGCTCATCAAGAGTTTTCTTTCTGTGCCTTTCTCTATTATACTTCCATTAATAGGATGAAAACCCATCCTGATGCAGTTGGGCCACACTTTAACTGAAGCAGCCTCATCAAAACTTCCTATTTACAGTGGTCTTACACCTACAGGAATGGATTAAGATTAAGAACATGATTTTCTGGGGTACATAAATCCACCCTACATCAATGTGTTTTTGTTTGATATTTACCGCATTTGTTTTTGACTCATTTTTCCTAATGGATTAATAACGCATATTTTACTTTTTAAATTTTTCTTTTCTAGTAGTCATTTAGTCATAAACCATATATTTCATTTTTAGTTATTATTGTAGATACTTCAGTATTCATCTTCTACACATTACTATATGCCTTAACATAGTGCATTCACGACTTTCAGTATACACATATTTAAAAATCCCAGTGCATGTCATTCCTTGACACATGCAGTGATTTAATCTGGAATGATGTTCCTTTAACTTCAAGAACTTCTGTTAACATTTCTCATAACATTTCTCCTAGGGCTGATAGAATTGTATTTTTCTCTGTTATACTTCACCTGAATAAATGTTTATTTCTTTGTAGGTCTCAAAATCCCCATGATATACCAAATATTTTGACTTTTGTTGTTGATTTCTACTACTATATTACTAATCTTGAACTATTAATGTGAGAAAGCGTGGAAAGGGTAGGGTGTGGGGCATATGAGAGTCCCTTGTATTTTTATGTAACATTTATGTAATCTAAAGCTTCTTTAAAAATAAAAAAAATAAAAACTAAATAAAAAAGATTTAAAAGTATGTTCTCTGTGTTTTTTATTTACTACCTTTGCTCACCATATATCTATCAGATTATTCCAACTTGCATCACTTGTTTTATATTTCATTGCTAGGAGTATTTAACTATATGAACAATTTACCTGTTATTTATTCATTTTCCAAACAATGGTTATTTTGGTCATTACCATATGTTGGGTCTTAGGAAAATAAATGTGGTTGTGCTTGTCTTTTTTGATCCACATCAACACAACTTTCTCTTGTATATATAGAAGATAAACTGCAAGATCATAAAACAGATGTATCTTTTGACAGAGTAGGCACTAACAAGTTATTTCTTAAGTGAGGGCACCATTTCTCATTTTCATTCTTTCGGTACAAGCCGTCCATCTCCTTCATATACATGACAACATTTGTACAAAGTTTCCTTAAAACTTTAGCAAATCTAATAGGTGTGTAATGGTATCACACAGAGGTTTCAATCTTCATTTTCAAAATAATTATTCATGTTGATTACATTTTCATAAGCTTATCAGGCACTTAGACATTCTCTTTATGAAATGCTTCTTCAACACTTTTGTTCAATTTATAATTGAATTTTTCATAGGGGTTGTTCATATCCTGGATAAGAATAAGTCATCATAGATGATTTTTAATGACTTCTAATCCAATCTATGGCTTCCTTTTCATATGAAATAATAGTGTTAGTCAATAAAGAGAAATTCACAATTTTGTGAAGTATAACTTCATTCATTTTTATGGGTAGTACCTTTATCAACATGATTCATAAATTCTTGCCTTTTCCAAGACAGGAAATCCCTTTCTGGATGGCTTTTTTGCTTCTCAAATGTTTGTTTGTTATATAACCTGTCTAAATAGACAAAAATATTTTTCTGTTTTCTATCTCATATTAATGTTTAAGAATTTGAGAAGTACGGAAATACTTTTTTCAATATATGTATGAATTTTTCCAGCAACTTTTATTGAAAGAAGTGTTCTTTTGCCCTTTGAATAGACATGATGCCTTGTCATAAATAAGGGCATAGTATATATGTGTGTATAAATAAAATCTCTATTCTGTACCATTGGCCTTTTTATCAGTCTTTTCACCAATACCATATGGATTAAGGATGTACAAAGAACTAAAGGAAAGGAAGAAGATGCATCAACAGAAAGAGGAATTTGAAGTCTTTAAAAGGCATCAAACTGAAAGTTTCTGGATGAATAATGTAATACATATAGTAAAAATACCCTAGAGGAGCTCAAGAGCAGAATTAGAAAGACAAAAAAAAATCAGTGAACTAGGAGAAGAGATAACTGAAATATTTCAGTCTGAAGAGCAGAAAGAAAAAAGAATGAAAAAAAACTGGGGCAAATCCCAAGGGGCATGTGGGACAACATAAATGTTACCGATGTATGCATTATGGGAATCCTAGAAGGAAAAGAGAAATAGAAAGTGGAAAAAAGGTTAATTGAAAAAAATAATGGCTAAAAAATTCCACAAATCATAAAACTTGGAAGTGAGAAGACAGAGGTATGGCATTTTTAAAGTACAGACAGAGAAAAGTGCTGGGCAATAACTTTATGTCTGGTAAAACTATCTTTCAAAAAATGATGGAAAGATCCTTGAGGGCTGAGCAAGGTGGCATTTGAGTACTCCAGTATCCCAGCAGGCAGTGCATCCTGGAGATGCTGAAAAAGGACCCTAGGAGCAGTTGCAGCTATTTTCCTAGGAGCCCATGTTGCTGAGATTGCCAAAATGCTTTGGAGTTTTTACCTGAAAGTAAAAAAGGTCCAGGATAGATGGGACTGTAAAAACAGAAGCTGCAGCAAAGGGGATTAGTGCCAATGCCTCAACAAAAAAGACAGTTAGTGGAAGGAAATCTTCCTGTTTTTGTGTTTCCCACGGAGCTATATTTTATTCAGATGATAGTCAACACATAAGAAACTGTTGACTCTGTATAACCCCTATGAGTTTGTCTTAAAATTCAAAGTGTGATTTGTCATAGAGATGTTCCATCCTGTCACTCTGGTGTGATAGACAAATTCCGTATCCAAGTTTCAGGGCAAATCCAGAGGAAAGTTTTAGGAAGGAAAGACGTTGTTGCAAATCTTCTTCCAACAAAAGGAAGAAGAGGAAAAAAGATTAAAGGAATATTTAACAGAAATTTTATTTTCTGAGCAGTCGTTTCAACCAGCTCTCCGGCTTTAGTGAGGTTCAATTAAACTTCGCACAACATGTAAGGAAACAGATGTGTCTGCTCAGGGCATAGTTTACTGTCTTCCTGGAGTGGTGTGCATTGCAACCCTAATGTTTCCTATGCTGTGGAATGTGGGATCATTGGTATCTCTCTACTTCTGTGTAAGGGTGAATCAAAAATTAGTGGTCACTTAAATTTAGGTGTTCATCACAATGGCGCTACTTAGAACATGAGCAAGGATTTCAGTAGATTTCTGAAGTCATTTTATTTTCAATACATCATGAATGTGGACTGTCTTTGTCTCTGTCTCACTCCATTAACATGCTGCAAACTATTGAATAATTTAAAATAATTTTAAATATAGTATATATATTTTAAATTTCTATAATTTTATTTGAAGGACTCTAGCAAATTATGTTATAGACAGCAAGGATGCTTCTGAGTGACACTCATGCCATTTGAAGAAATTATTTTTATATCTATACCTATCACACAAAAGACTTTAGTTAAAACAACATTTGTTATTTTGTCATATTTTTTCTAGTTCACTTTGATTTTAAGGTCATGTATCTGTCAAAGTTAAAGGTGTAAAATTGTAAACTGACCAGACTAAAAATGAAAAATATGTTTATATTTTGGCTACAAGCATCAATGTTACTATGTAAATTAAACCTTCCCCTCTAGCACCATAAACAGGTGCCATGATGTTTCAAAAATAAGAGTTTTACAGTTAATGTGTGGAGGTTAAAAAAAGCATAAGGTACTGAGGGATCATGCTTATCCTAAGGTCTCACAGAAGATATAGGGATATATTTACATCAATCAGTGAACTACAAAATAGGTAATGGTACAGATGCCAAGCATATGATTTAAAAAAAAAATCCACTAGAAATAAGGCAATCTCTTTATTTGGTTTAAAATTTATAAAGGAAGGAAGGCATTTATTTAGCTAGTAATTTCACCCTGGCTTTAACCATCGATGACACTTTATGTTAACAGGGGGGAAAAGCAATTTTATCTTTTCTCCAAAGCTCCTTTACCTGAGTGTTTGTAATGATTAGCTCAAATTAGGAATACTAGATGCTGGGTCTTTCACATGCAGATTATTTTCTCCTTTGAACTCTAAACAAAGTATAGAAAATCCTTGATATCTTCTCTATTTTGTATGTCATTGAGATTTTTTAAGTTTTTATTATTAAAGTTTTATTGAATATTAAAATTTTACCAAAAAAGTTCCCCTAATCACTACTTACATTTCTTCTGATATCTGATATAAATATGCAATTTTAAATAAAATAAAGTTATTTTACATATATTTTAAATTTGTTTCTTTTTATTATTTATCAAATGTCATCTTAAATGGTAGAACCATAGCTATATCTTTTTTTGTTTGTTTATATATTTATTTTATATTTTAAAAGATGTTTAGAATACATAAATGTTACACAAAAACTACAGGGATTCCCATGTTCCCCACTTCCCACACCTCCCATAACCTCCCACATAAACATCTTTCATTAGTGTGGCACATCACCTGCAATGGAACAATATTTGCCTATATAATTCAGTGCTGTTAATTACTCACAAAATAATTTGCTACCATTACCACCATGCATTTCCAAACCTTTACAATCAACCTAAAAAAAAAAATTCTACTCAAATTAAGGTTCTACCATTCCTTCATTTTATAATATGGTGTGATGATATGACCATCTTTCATTCTTTTGCATATGAATAGCCAGTTCTCCCAGCACCACCTTCTTTTTTAAAAAATTTTTTTATCTTTTATTTTTAATTTTAAAAGATGCTTATATTACATAAGTGAAAGTTATTATATTTTGACTTAGGATTTTTCTCTGAGAATACAATGTAATATGTAGAGACTCTTGAAAATTACCTTTCAGATCTTTTTACAGAATGAACTTAAGCACTGCTACTGTAGTATTCCCAAGGACTATATGTAAACACAAAATGTATACCTGAGATTGTTTTTTGCAGAAAGCAGTACTTTGCTTATAAAAAGCTTTTATGTATACCCCTTCACAGAAAATCCTCATTGTTTAACCATTTGGAGAGCATAAATCATTATATGGATCATGACTGTATGTTGTGTAATGACTGCAAAGTATAAATGTAATCTCTGAATTTTGTAAAACAAAACAAAAACTGTAGACTATCCTTGTTTCTCTGCTCATCTCAAGTTGTGCATGTTTGTATACATTTGTGTGAGTGACAACACATTGAAAAGGGAAGAAATTACTTTAAAAAGAAAAGAAAATTGAGGAAAAATATGGAAAATTTAAGATGATGTCATATAAAGAAAGTTGAGGGAGTTCATCACCCTTAGACTTACACTAAAAGAAACGTTAAAGAGAGTTGTTTAGGTTGAAAGGAAAGTACAATAGATGGCAACTTTAAGCTCTATGATGAAAGAAAGAAATTTGGTAAAGCTAAGTGCAGATAAATGCAAATTTCCGTATAATTTTATTCATGATAACTATAGTTTTTATTTCCTACATGACATAAAATACAATTATATAAGAAATAATCTTATTCATATTTCTATATGGTGGGGTAGGCAACACATAAAAAGATATTATATGACAAGAACTACCTAAAGAATCGGAACAGAAATTTTTTTTTTGTTACTGAAGAGAACCAGGTATCATTTCTAACTAGTTTGTAACAGATTTAAGATTTTAAATATAAACCTATAGGTAAACCACAAATAAAGTTTGGTGCCTTGTCAGTGGGCCCTACTTTGGAGTTTGTGTTCCTGAGTGTGACAGTGTTGGACTTAGTTGTCATTTCTCTACACATGCCTCTTCTGTCACTTATATTTGATCCTATATTTGGTGCTGGAGTTGGTAGGTGTATGTCCAAGAGATATTAATCTCTGGGCTGTCCATATGCCAGCTGGACCCAGAGCCTCAGTGGAGTTGCAACACCTGCTCTCCAGCTCATTGGACTCACTCAGGACAACTAACAAGGAGGTGAGGATGGACAACCAACATACCAAGGAACTAAGAGTGTCTCCAACTGCAAGCAAGAAGTCCCATTCATCAGTCATAGAGATTGAAGCTCCCTCTAAATTAGAGGTAGAGTGAGCATCACCATCCCAGAATCATCAGGATTGAGGAATAAAATATGGACTAGAGTGGACTTACTGGTATTCTACTATAGACTTACTGTTATTCTAGCAATGGAAAAAATTATATCATTGATGTGGAGACAGTGGCCACTGGAGGTGCTGAAGGCAGGAAGAGGGAAAAAGAGATGTAATATGGGAGCACTTTCAGGACTTGGAATTGTCCTGGATGACATTGCAATAACAGATACAAGCCATTATATATCCTGCCATAACCTACAGAATTGAGTGGGAGAATGTAAACTACAATGTAAACTATAATCCATGCTTAGTGGCAATACTCCAAAATGTGTTCATCAATTGCAATGAATGTAGGACACTAATGAAAGAAGTTAATGTGGGAGAAAGTGGGAGGTGGGGGAAGTGGGACATATGGGAATCCCTATTTTTTTTTTGTAACATTTTAGTTAATCTAAGTATCTTTAAGTAAAAATAAAACATATATTTAAAAAAGAACATAATATTTTTCTGGAATTCAAAATATTCAAACTATCACAAACACATATAAGAAACAAGACAAATGGCAAAATAAGTCCTGCCTTATTAGTAATTTCCTTGATGTAATTGATGCAACTTTCCAAATAAAAGACACAAATTGACAGAACAGATATAAAACTCTGTTCCAACTATACTTTACAAGAAACTTCACATCTATGCAAATAAGGGTCACACAAAAAAGAACATAAAACAATTACAAATATGTATGCATGGAATAGCAGAGTCCCAAAATGTATTACAAACATATTAAAAATTTGAAGTGAATAAGAGATAGTTCTGCAATAATTGTTGGAGAATTCAATATATCACTTTCAATAAAGGATGGAATGTGTAGAGATAAAATCAACAAGAAAAGAGATGATTGAAACAATAGTATAAATGAATTAGAATGAACAGTCAAATATAGAATACTTCACCCAACAAAAGCATAATACACATTCTTCTTGAGGGCATGTTGATCATTCTCAAAGATAGATTACATGTTAAGCAAAAGCATATTTCTCAAGAAATTTTGAAATTATAAAAGGCATCTTCTCCTACCACAATGGAATATAGCTAGGAATAAATAACAGAAAAAAAAAAAACAGGAAAATTCACAAATATGTGGAAGTTTAAACCTCCAATGAGTCAAATAAGAAATCAAAAGGGAAAGTAAGAAATATATTGAAATATATTGTCAACTCTACCCAAAATGATTTACATATTCAATGAAATCCCAATAAAAATTTCAACAGGCTTTTTTGCAGAAATCAAAAAGGCAATAATCAAATTTATTTGGAAGGATAGGGGACCCCAAATAGCAAAAAATATCCTAAAAATGAAGAACAATGTTGGAGGATTCTCACTTCCTGACTTTAAAGCATATTACTTATCTACAGTGGTTTAAAAAAATTAAAAAAAAAATGTTACTGGCATAAGGACAGACAGATTGACAAATGGAACCAAATCAAGAACTCAGAAATTGACCCTCACATCTATAGTCATGTGGTTTTTGACAAGGCTGCTAAAACCCTTCCACCTGGGCCAGAACAGTCTGTTCAAAAAATGGTGCTGGGAGAAATGGACAGCCATATCCAAAAGTAACAAAGATGACCTCTATCTCATACATCATACAAAAATTAACTCAAAATGGATCAAGGATTTAAATATAAAAACAACAACCATAAAACTAGAAGAAAATGTAGGAAAACATCAAGATCTTGTGGTAGGTAGTAGTTTCTTAAACCTTATGCCTTTATGAGCAATGAAGGAAAAAATAGATAAATGGAACCTCCTCAAAATTCAACACTTTTGGACCTCAAAGGACTTTGCCAAAAGGATGAAAAGTCAGCTTACTCAATGGGTGATAATATTTGGCAATCATATCTGATAAGGGTTTACTATCCATGATTTTTAAGGAGATCATACAACTCTATAAAAAGACAAAGTATCCAATTTAAAAATGGCCAAAGGATTGAAAGACAACTCTCCAAAGAAGAAGTACAAATGGTGAAGAAACACATGAAAAATGTTCAACATCACTAGTGATGAGGGAAATGCAAATCAAAACTTCAATGAGATACCATTTCACACCCATTAGACTGGCTGCTACTAAAAAGTCTGCAAATTGTAAATGTTGGAAAGGATGTGGAGACATAGGAATGCTTATTCACTGTTGGTGAGAATGTAGGGGACTGTTTGGCAGTTCCTAAGGGAGTTGAATATTGACTTGCAATGGGAACCAGAAATATCATTGCTAGGCATAAACCCAGAAGATTTGAGAGCAGTGCCATCAATAGATATCTGCACACTGATGTTCATAGCAGCATTATTCACAATAGCCAAAAGTTGGAAACAACCCAGATGTCCACCAACTGATGAATGGATAAACAAATTGTGGAGTATTCATATGATGAAATATTATGCAGTGGTAAGAAAAAATGAGTTTAGTAAACATTTTTATACAAAGCAGGGATTCACAAGTATTACACATTTTTCAAAACTGAGAGAAATGCATGCCCGCTGCATTCTATACACATACATTCAATTACAACACATCACTTAAAGGAAAAATTCTCTAACAAACCTGCATATCATATATATTATTTAGTTTGGAACACTGAATGAAATACATGTTTCATTCTCCTCTATGCACTTAGGCTTACTTACAAATCACTATTTAAATAAAACTTTCTCATGGAAAGCTGGCAAACACATGTTATTTATTCTCAAAAACCATGTGAAATGCATGTTCCACCCATTTGTATGCTTTAATCTCCCTTAAAAAACAATGTTTAAGTGCAATTTTTTCCTCAGAAAGATTTAAATCACATGTTACTTTGTTTTTAAACTGAGTGAAAATCATTTTTCTCTCATTCCCATACACTTACATTCACTTACAAAAACTCGTTAAAAAAACTTCCTCAAACAGGCCTCCTGGTCGAAAAACCTGGCAGCAAATGGTGCTTTATGTTTCAGGTTACTCAGAATATTTTAACAACTAGAAAATCTTGCAAAGCCATCTAAATGAAACTTGGGGAAGTTTTTAAAGTGTTTTAGCAACTGGGTGAATGCTAAATCAAGAAAACACAAATGAAACAGTATGAGAAGCTCATATTGCCCTTTTGCCCCTACGTCAATCCCCTCCTAGTGCAGTGTGGCACTGACCTATCTCTCATTTTGGATCCTTTGCCCAGTTCTGTAGGCAGCAGAAAAACCCCTGAGCATGTACTGGGTTTCCTACATGTCAATGCCTTTCTATGGGTGGTGGTTTGAAGGAATGTACCAGGACATTTGTCTCTGACTTTCTCCCAGAAAATGCCCTGCAGGCAGAAGTAACTTGTTAACAGGTAAAACAGTGTAAGGAACAAGTAAGGCAAAGGAGCAGGGAAGAAAGGTCTATGGGCTTTAAGATATGCAATATCACATCCAATATGTGGGATAGTCTATTCTTTTGACAACAGAGGAGGCATTCAGATCCTTGTATATTGGGGGATTTTTAAGGCTATGAGTGCAAGCCAAGGACAAGACACAGATGCAGAAAAGGCAGAAAGGATGCCACACTTTTGTCTCAGTCTCATGTCCTTAGTAGGAGGGATGTATTCTAAAAGAGATCACCAGCCAACAAAAAGCTAATTTGCAAAGACTGTGAAACATGATATTTTGCACTTTTAAAAAATTTTGTTACGTTCTTGTACTCAGGGAAACATGTGTTGTATCTCTAGTTGGAAACCAACTTCAGGACCACTCTTCTCATGGACTAAACCCCTGAGTTTACACATGAAAAATTCAAAATGTGCAGTATGCAACAACGGATCACAAGACAAACAAAAAAGCAGGAATTGAAGCCCTATCTAAATGAACAAGATAAAATTTCAGAAACAAAAAGAAAGAAAACAATATTTTGCATATACCACAGAAAGACTTAAAAATTCTCTTTGACATGCACTAGGAGATAAAGAAAAACACAGAAACAATACTAAAGAATATTGGTGAAAAAATGAATAAAGATATAATTTTTTTAAAAGGAAGTGTATTAGTCAGTCAAAGGAGTGCTGATGCAAATTACCAGAAATCTGTTGGCATTTATAAAAGGGTATTTATTTGGAGTAGAATCTTACAGTTACCAGGCCATAAAACATAAGTTACTTCCCTCACCAAAGTTTGTTGCCACATGTTGGAGCAAGATGGCTGCCAACATCTTTCAAGAGTTCAGGCTTCCTGGGTTCCTCTCTTCCCTGGACTTGCGTCTCTCCACAAGGCCAGCTGTAGACTATCAGGTGAACTGCTCTCTTTTCCAGGGGCCTTTTCTCCTTCCTTACAAACAAGATCCTCTGTGTGCTTACTTCCCTGGGTCCCAGGGTTAAACTCCAACTTCAACTCCATCCTTTGCCATGTTTTTTATCTCTGAGTCCCACCTACTAAGGGGCAGGGACTCAATGCCCTACTGACATGGCCCAATCAAAATCCTAATCATCATTTAATTAAGTAAAAGTAAAATCTCTGAATCCAATACACTCTAATATGCCCAGAGGAAGAGACCAGTTTACAAACAGAATCCAATATTTCTTTTTGGAATTCATCAATAATATCAAACTGCTACAGGAAGCAATCAGAAATACCATAGGTAAATACTACAATAACTAAAGAAAAATTTCCCTACATGTTTTCAAGAGCAGATTAGAACTGTCATGAGAAGGAAACTCAAGAACTCAGAATAAGACATTTCAAATGATTTAGACTGAGGAACAAAAAGGCAAAAGAATGAAAAAATAATTTTATAGCACCTAAGTGATCTGTGGGACACCATCATACATACCGATATATACACCATAGGAGTCAGAGATGAAGAAGACTAAGAGAAAGGGGACGATGGAATGTTTAAGCAAATATTGCAAAAAAAACTCCCCAAATTTAATTAAATGAATGAATATACATATTCAAGAACACTATTGTATCCCAAAAACAATAAACCTGAGAAATCATGGACAAAATATAATCGAACTGTTGAATACCAAGGACAAGTAGAGAATTCTGAAAATTGCAAGCAAAAAACAACCTTTCTGCACAAGGGAGTCCCAATAAGATTGTGTTCTGAATTTTCACTGGATTTCACGGAGGCAAAAAGAAAGTTTCAGAAAATATTCCAAGAGCTGAAAGAATAATTGCCAGCAAAGAATTCTGTATTCCATGAGATTGTCTTTCATAAGTGACGGTGAGATTAAGTCATTACTAGGTAAACAAAAGCTGAGAGTTTATCACCACCAGACCTGTCCTACCAACCATGACAAATACAATATTTGGACTGAAAAGAAAAGTCAGTAGAGAGTGGATTGAAGAAACATAAAGAAATAAAATCTTCAGTAAAAGTAATTGTGGGGATTGAATGGGGCACCACAGTCTGACTATATTCCTGGTCTTGTTTTGTATTTTGGTGGGATTGGCCCATTGTAAATAAGATCTATTCATGATATTACTTCAGTTAAAGTTTGGCCCTTCTGAATCAGGTTGGGCTTATTTCAGATTACTGGAGTCTTTTAAAGTAGAGTGAAAATCAGATGGAAAGGAAAGCCACAGGGGTCAGCAAGCAGTGGGAAGTCAACAGAGCCCAGAAGACAAAGGAGAAGTGATGATGTGCAATACCATTTGTTGAAAAAGACAAGGAACCACAAAGTTTGTTGAAAAGAGAGAGGAGATTGACCAGGGAAGAAGCAAATCATCTATTCTCTGAAACTGTGAGCTAATAAATTCCCGTACTTAAGCCAACCCATTGTATGGTATTTGTTTTACCAACTAATAAGTGAAAAAAGTAACCATATGGAAATCATAAATGAAAATACAATTATTTCACTGTACTTTTTGGAAATAATTTCACTTTGTACATCTTACAGGTTCTGAAACAATAATGCATGAAAACATAAAGAAAATGTATGATTTTGGATGTACAATGAATATATATATAATTTTTAACAAGTGAAACAAAAGCTATGTGTAGAGAAACCACAAATGAGTCCAACTCTGTCACACTGAGAAGCATAAATTCCAAAGTAGGGCCCACTGGCAGGGCACCAAACTCCTGAGCTGTCAGACCTGCCTGTAGGGTCTGGATGTCTCTACAGCCCTCAGGATCCCTGCTATTTGAGGCAAAGTTTACTGTTGTAGTCAATGAGATCCTACTGAGATGTGCATAAGCATAACCTCTGGAATGACCTCACGACTCACTTTGAAATCTCTTCACCAAAAAACTCATTTGTTTTTAATCTTCACCCTTTTGGTCAAGGTCTTTTTCCAGGAGTACTGATAGTTGGTGCTTGGTAATAATCCCTTGGTGCCAGGGAATCTCATCCCCAGGAGTTACATCCCAAACCAGGGGAGGTAGTGCATTTTATCCTAACTTTGGCTTAGAAAGAGTCCACATTTGAGCAAAAAGGAGGCCCTCAGGACATATCTTTTAGACAACATATAATACTACGCTAAGTTTCAATTTCAAAAGAATAGGTTCATAAGTACAATCATCAATATTAAGGGCCCATCTCAATGATCCATCTTACTTCACTAAGCACCACCGCTGTACTAAGGCGATTCTTGCTGTCCCATCAGAGAATGTGGCAAGCACTATAGAATGGGAATTCAATATTCTTTCAATTATTGTAGGGATCTCCACCCACCATCACAATGCCTCATGAACACTTGAATAATTTCATATGCCTTAGAAGTATGCCCCAGGTGAACCCATTCCCGTACATCCCCCATCACTGACACCTTGCAACAAGAATCCTCCCCTGTCACAGTTGTGACCCTTTGTGATCCAAAACCTCTCCAAAAATGAAGCCAATAAAATAACCAAATAAATTTAATAAGAATATGAAATAATAATAGTTTTAAAAATAACAAATAAAATACAAAAAAAAAGTTTAAAAATTGAAATAAAAAATTTTAGACATTATGTCTTTCATCACTGTCAGATATGTTTTCTTGTATGTACAGTCATGTTTTCTCCCTTTTATTCCCCCAGTGCCTTATTTTTTTTTTCATTTTATCTTCAAAAAAGTTTATTTTACAGAAAAGGCACATACATAATATAGGACATTCCCATATACCCAATGCCTTCCCACTTTCCCCCTCACCCTTATTAATAATATTTTACATCTGGATTTGTTACATCTGTTACAATTGACATACAAATATTGAAACACTGCTACTAACCATGGTAAAAGGTTTACATTATGACTTACATTTTGGACCGTGCACTTTTATAAACTTTGATAAATTTAAAAAGGTCTGTGTATCTGTTATTGCAAGATCATGCAGAACAATTCTCATACCCTAAAAATGCCCTATTTTCCATCTATTCTATTCTTCCCTCCCCCTCCCCCTCACAACCTATGGTAACCACTAAGTTTCAGTTTCTGAAGAATAAAATTCATACTTACTTGCAATAATATTGAGGGCTTGACATATTGATGTGTTTTCTTTTATTAGGTTCTACCTATGTTATCAACAGTCTCTTGCCCCTCTGTTTGAGACTATATCAGGACTCCCCAGGATGAGAGTTTAATATTTTTTTAATTTATTGTGTGTGTCTTAACCCATTTGATATAACACACTATGACAAGATGAACACTTACATATTAACCCTTAACCGAGCAATGGAACAAAGAAGAAATCACAAGAAGAAATTAGAAAATCTCTTCAGGTGAATGAAAATGAAGATAAGACATACCAAAATTTATGGATTGCAGCAAAGTCAATGCTGAGAGGGAAATTTACAGCTCTAAATAGTTAGATTAAAAAAAGAAGAAAGATATCAAATCAGAGACTTAATATAATTCTTGGAGAATTGGAAAATGAAAGAGCAAACTAAATCCAAAGTGAACAGAGAAAGACAATAACAAAGATCATATAAGAGGTAAATGAAATAAAGAATAAAGAAAAAAAAAAACATTGAATAAATAAACCAAAATTTGGTTCTTTGAAAAGATTAATAAAAGTAACGAACCTTTAGCTAGACAAAGGTTTGTTTCTTTGAAAAGATTAATAAAAGTAACGAACCTTTAGCTAGACAAAGAAAGGACAAAAATAACTAAAATCAGATATTGAATGGGAACATTATTACCAATCTTACAGAAATAAACCGGTCTATGAGTGAATACTCTAAACAACGGTATGCCAACAATCTAGATAACCTAGATGAAATGAAAAAATTCCCGTCATACTGAGCGTCCGGTGCTCTTTGTTGGCAATGGCTTTTGACCCTGAAGAAGCCTAGGAGGAACCGGGTAGTTCCGGGTGTCCCCGCGGAGGAAGACAGGAGGGGATGTGGACGTGACAGTAGCTGGTGCCTCAGAGGATGGCGCTGTAGACCACAATCCCTCAGAGGAAGCAGGAAAAACGGAAAGTCGCCCCAAGCGACAAAAGCCTCACCTTCCTCTGGATAGGAGTTGAGACTTAATGGTACATCTGAATTGTTTATTGTTTGTTCATCCATTAGCAGAAGAGCCCCGGAAAAATGCTTTTGAGAATAAATGTGGAAGCATTAAAAAGGAGTATGTCCTAGATGCAACAAAGGTAATGTGAGGCTTATGAGCTTGAAGGAGGAGGCAGAAAGGAGAGAGTTTTAAATTTAGGATAATTCTAAAGAAGAGCAAAGGTTAGAAGTCAAGGAAACCATTCATGAAAACTGTATGATACAATATTTTAGGTGATAATAGGTGTGAAAGCACTTTTTCCATATATGTAAGTTTTATGGATTTTAAATATTAATTTTTATCTTTTTAGTGATTTTGCATAAGGAATCCAATCTACTTTTATGGTGTGCTGATAGTAATAATTTCATAATTGGAAGATTGTAAATATCAGCAAGGATTTTTCAAAACCTGGTTTTAAAAGTAGCTCTTTTCTCCATCCTAAAACCGAGAGACAAAGATTATGGAGCAAATGGACTTATTTTCTTCAAGTCACTTTACTAGCACTTTATTGCATATCGTATCTAATTAGTTTTATCTTCTATTTTGTAATATTTATATATTTACATGAAGTTGCAGAGGTAATACAGAGAGGTCCCACATTCACTACACCTAGTTTTCTGTAATGGTTCCAACCGACATAATTATAGTACAATCTTAAAACCAAGAATTGGACATTGGTACAATATGTGTGTATAGATTTGTGCCATTTTATCAAAAGTGTATATTCTTGTAACCACCACCACAATCAAGATACAGAACTACTCCTTCCCCACAAAGATCTCCCTTGTGCTACTCTTTGTAGTTAAACTTAGCCACTGACTCTGCCAGTCACCATCCCTAATGCCAGGCAACCAGTCATCTATTCTCCATCTCTATTATAATTTTTGTTGTTTTGAGAAAGTTATATAAATGAAACCATACAGTGTATGACTTTTGAAATTGGCTTTTTCACTCAGCATTCCGTTGTGGTCCATCCAATTGGTTACATGTGTTAATACTTTGTTCCTTTAGTTACTGAGTATTATATCATGGTATGGATGTGCTACTGTCTGTATAGCCATTTGACTTTTGAGGGTCATTTTGGTTATTTCCAGTTTTTGGATATTGGAAATGAAGCCATTATGAACAATCATGTCCAAAAAAAATTTCCTACAAACACAAAAACTGACAATAATATATAGAAGATCTCAAAACATCAAGAACAATTAAAGAGACTGAATCAGTAAATAAGTCCTCACAACAACAAAAACACTAGGAACTGATGGCTTCACTTATTAATTTTTCCAAACTATCCAAAAAGAATTAACACCAATCATGCTTACATTCTTCCAAAATATTCATAAGGATGGAAGACACCCTAATTCATAATATGAGGCCAAGCATCAATATATTGCTGAAGTCAGGTAACAATGTCATAAAAAAGAAAATTACAGATCAATATCCCTTATCAATACAGATAGAGGAAAACTCAACAAAATACTAGCGAAATGAGTCTAATAACACATTGAAAGAATTATACACCATAATCAAGTGGATTTATTCCAAGTATGTAAAGTTGTTACAACTGAAGAAAATCATATAATGTATTGTACCACAACAATAGAACACAGGAAAAAATGCATGAAAATTCCAGCACAATTCTTAATATTAAAACACTTAGAAATATAGGTATTGAAGGAAACTGCCACAGCATGTGAAAGAAGGGTATATATGAAAAACACAGAGCTAACATGATAATCATAAGAGCCTGAAAACATTCCTTCTAGAGTGGGAATAAGATAAAGATACCCAATGTCACCACAGCTATTCAACATTGTACTGGAAGTCCTACTCAGAAAGATTAAGCAAAAAATAAAATAAAAAGATTCAAATATGAAAAGAAGGCATAAAACTCTCTCTAGTTACAAAAGACATAATCCTACATCTAGAATATCCTGGAAATTCTGCAACAAAGCCCATAGCACTAATAAATGAATTCAGCAAAGTTGGAAAAGTAACAAGATCTACACATAAAAATCAGTGTTTCTTCTATACACTTGTAATGAAAATAAAACTTATAATCAACCCAGCATGATACTGAAATAAGGACAGACATAACAACAAATGGAATTTAATGGAATGGAATGGAATTGATACTTCAGAAATAAACCCTCACCCTGGCCAAATGATTTTTGACAAAGTTGCCAAAGTCACTCAATGGGGAAAGAATGTTTTTTTCTATAAATTGTGTTGCGAAAAATAGATATCCATAAGCAAATGAATGATAAGTTTCTCTTACCTCACACTAATATGCAATTTTTAAATGAAAATTATTACCTAAAAATAAGATCCAAAGCTGTTAAACTCCTAGAAGCAAACTTAAGTAATTGTCTTCAGGACCTTGCATTTGGCAATGATTTTTCAGGATTTACACCAAAAACATAAGGAAGGAAAGAAAAAAAAATGATGAATGGGAATGCGTCAAAATTTAAAGCTTTTTGCACTGAAGGAATTTATAAAGAAAGCAAAAAGACAATCTATAGAGAGGGAGAAAATATTTAGAAGCCACTTACCAGATAAAGTTTTAATGTCAAGAATATATTAAAAAAAAAAAAACCTACAATACAATATAAACGCAAGTAACCCAACTTTAGAAGTTGCACAGAAGACTTGAATAGACATACCTCCAAGGAAGATATACAAATGACAAATGAAAAGTGAAAAGATGCATTGGGGACATGCAAATCAAAAATCAAAATGAAATAGCATTATCTATCCAAGAAAGTGGCTATTATTTTTAAAATATAAAATAATAAAGATCAGAAAGGTTGTACAAAAACAGGAACAGTCCTTCATTTTTGCTGGGAATGTAAAATGGTACAATGTGGAAAACACTTTGGCCATTCCCCAGAAAATTTAAGTATAGAATTACCATATGTTTCAGCAATCCCACCTTCAGGTATATTCATACAATAATTGAAAATAAGGTCTCATTCAAATATTTGCACAGTGATGTTCATAGCAACAATTGCCAAATGTTGGAAGCAACCAAGTATCTATAAACTGATGAATGGATAAAAAAATGCAGTATAATCATATGTGATGCTTATGTTTATGTGTCAATTTGGTTTCATTATGGTAACCAATTGTTTGGTTAAGGAAGCACTGGCCTGATTGCTACTGTGAGGATATTTCTTGGATTTAAATCATCATTAATTTGATTGCATATATGGCTGATTTTATCTGTAATCAACTAAGGAGATTGTCTTCAGCAATGGGAGAAGTCTCCTCTAAGCAGTTGAAGATCTTACAGGGAGACTGGATGGTGATTTCTGTAGTCAGAAAGAAGACTCTCCATCACTACTTCAGCCAGCTTTCCCTGGGTAGTTAATCAAATACCTTCATCAGCATTCACAACTTGTGGCCTGCCCTACATAATTGTGTCTTGCCTATAATCATAGTCACATGCACTAATTTCTATAGTAAATCTAATTATAAATCTACTACAATATACAATGGCATTTTATTCAATAAAAAATCAAGTATCAATGCTTGCTATAATATATATACAAAGCTTGAAGATATTTTGTGAGTGAAATAAGCCAGACACAAAAAGACAAATATTGTATTTTCTCACTTACATGAAATATTTAGAATATTAAAATTCATAGAGTTAAAAACTGGAATGCATTTTACCTGGGACTGAGTTGTGGGTAGGTAATGTAAATTAATGCTTCTTTGGTTCATAGTTTCTCTTTGGGATAACAGAAAAAATTTTTATGGGTGGTGTTAATGGAAGCACAATGTTGTGAATATAATTAACATCATTGTATATATGTATGAAAGTTGTTAAAAGGGGAAATATTACACTGTGCATATGTTACCAGAATAAAACTTTTAAAAAACATAGTATGGTATAACACAAACAATGTACCTCAATTAATATTGTCATTCTAATACTGTTATTTCATCAACTGTAACAAAATTATATTGAAAATTGCATATGTGAGTGGTTTCTGCATGATATTTTTTATCAACCTACAACTACTCTAATTTTTAAAAAGATGAAGAAAAGCCAATCAAATCATTTTTTGGGATGAGAGTAGCAACTTGGAACCCATATTTAAAGATTCTCATAAACTAATCTGCCCCTCATTGTACCCCTGAGCAAAATTTTAAGTAGGGTTTTTGAATCACCATTCAAGTAAAATTTTGAGTTTTACCTTCCAATTTAGACACGCTTTTGGGACCCTAGTTGACCTTAAACATGGTGATGGAGAAGAGCTGTGGTTCCTGCTGACCTGTCTTCTAGGCAACCATTTCTCTCTCTAGTGTGTTACGATCAACCTCATCAAGTGGAGGTTTGTTGTCACTCGTGCTATAGCGGTGGGAGGATTAGGCATGGACCGCAGACCACAGGAGTACAACACTAATGTGTGGTGTACAGGTAAGGCACTGCTATGAGTAGCCCATGCACCTTGCATGGGAGTCTTACATTTCTTAAACAACTTTAAAAACTTCCTCTGGTGTCTTAGGGGGTGCAGACACAATATGCTCAGTCCCTTTTATTTTGCCCAGTAGCTCCTTAGCTGCATTGCACTAAGGTAGTTCCTCTATATCCCATGGGATTGGGGGATGGACAGTGTCAGCAGCAGAGACAGCAGCAGCAGGAACGTGGGGATGGCCGACTGTAGACACTTGCAGCACCTTTGCTTGCAGTGTACTATTGTGCTTCTCATGGACGGGTGTCCTTCAAGCTATGGGTGTGTTTAAGACCTGGACACAGGGTCCTCAGACACAGTGGTCTGAGTCTCCCACAGAGGGTCTCCCAGCTGCTGTGGTCCAGATGTTGCAGGTCTACCACTCACCCTTTTGATCTATGTGTGCTCAGCCCAAGCCGCCGTACTCACCAGTCACTGCTCTGCTGGGGTTGCCCATTTCCCATCTTGGGAGTTCCTACTATGAGAACTGCAAAAAGACTTTCATTATTTAGCCAACGCTGCTCTGTGTGTCACTGGACACCAGTTCATGTTTGGATTTCTTCTGTTGCTATACTAGAGCTGGACTTTTTTTGGATCCTGGCAAGATATCAAATTTGGAGTAAGAAGCTTAGGTGACAGCCAGCAGAGGCAACAGGTAGCAACACAAAGCAGCATAGACGTAAGAGAGCAAGCCATGGATTCTTCCTAGATAGTTTTAATTATCTGAGGGAACCAGTTAGTAAGAAGAGCGAAAAGGAATTATGTTTCATTTCCCATGGTCATGACCAACACACACTGCTCACTGTACCACTAATTTTGAATTAATTAAGTTGAATTTTAAATTTTGATCTGGATGGGTGGAGGTCAGGTACAACACAAAGGGAAACAGAGGCCATTTTATATGAGGAAAGACTGCTACTCATAGGTCCCAGAGAAAGACATGGGTGCCATGAGGGGTTGATGGGAAGTGTAATCAGTTCAGGGGCTCAACCAGCAGGTGTGGAGCAACAAGCAGAGCAAAAGAGACCAATGCATTTGTTCCTTTAATGAGGTCCAGTGGTGGATGTTAGTAGGTTTCCTGCTGGAGTCAAGGATTGGTTAGCTTGAAGCAAGCACAAGTGAAAAAGTGCTGGGATAGGGGGCCTGAAGCCAGTGGGGATGATTAACTTATCATGCGGGAACTACTGTGGGTTTGGGGTGCTGTATGTGGGTGGTGTGAATGCTGACCACAGATGCAGGGTTCACATGTGTGGAGGTTTATGCCCCTGGGCTGGAAAGCTGCTAATTAAGTATGCCAAAGTACAGCATTGAGGCAAGTGGCTTAGTCAAAATAAGATGGATGCTGAGGCAGCACACTAATAATTTTGATAGTTATGACATTATGAAGCATAATGATTGTCTTTATTAAGCCAGTAATTTTCTGATAGGCTGGATTCAGTATGAAAATAAGCTGCTATTAGTGTGCAATAAATTGGATATGTGCTATATATTTTGTGGTGGCAATATGACTATGCATGGCAATTTCCTAGTGATGAAGTAAAACAATGAATGGCATTATCATATTATTTCCTAAGACTCCTTAAACATCTGGGGTTTGGACTTTAACAAAGGTTATTTTTTGAAACGATATTTCAAATCATTTTGGTTTTTTTTCTTTCACTGTTAACTTTTCCTTACTATCTTAATTAAAATCTATATATCTCTCATGCTTACTATTTTCCATGATCTTTTATATATTACTATCCAAACAGCATTCTCGATTTTCTTTAGCACATATTATCAGCTTTGAGATGGAGAAGGGTCGGAATTCACTTGAGACTAGCCTCCTCAAACATCTCTCTGAAAGCAAATTGACTCCAGACTCAATGGGTCCAATACCCTGGGCATCTAGTAAAGTGGATTTTCTCTTTGATATATTCTACATTAGGTTCTCTCTACTGACTGTATTTTAAAAACTTTAATGTATGGTAATACAATCCATTGAAGAGCACAATCAGTGACTCTCAGTATAATCAAAGAGCTGTGCTTTTATCATCACAATCAATTTAGAAGATTTTCATTATTCTAAAAGGAAAACCACTTTTGACTTATACCCCTTTTTGTTCACACTTAGCATTGGTGTGGTAAATTTGTTACAATTGATGGAAGAATATTAAAACATTACTTTTAAACTATAGTCCGTGGTCTGCATTAGGTATATTTTACCATATACAACCCTATTATTTATACCTTGTAATAATGACATATTTTTCTTATAGTTTATGAAAGAATAGTCTACTATTTGTACTATTAACCATGGTCATCATCCACAACAGGGTACACTGTGTTAAACAATCCCATGTATTATACTCTAGCTTTCCTTCAAGTGACATACACTACCCTGAACTTCCCCATTCAACTACCTTCACAAATATTCCATCACTGTTAATTATACCCACAATAACTTGCTACCATCACCTCTAAACATTTCCAAACATTTATAATCAACCTAATTAGAAATTCTGTACGAATTAAGCATAAGTTCCCCATTGTATAGCCTCATTCTCTCTCCTGGCAACCATTATTCTAGATTCTAACTCCATGAGTTTATTCTAGTTCATATTAGTGAGATCATGCAATATCCATCCCTTTGCATCTGGTCTATTTCACCTAATGTCCTCAAGGTTCTTCCATGTTGTTGCCTGGACCAAGACTTCATTTCTTTGTACAGCTTAATAATATTCCATCATATGTATATTAAACATTTTGTTTATCCATCCATGAATTGATGGACACTTATGTTGCTTTCATCGTTTGGCAATTGTGAGTAATGCTGCTTTGAAAAATCAGTGAGCAAATGTCTGTTCCTATCCCTACTTTCAATTCTTCTGGGTATATACCTAGTAGCGGGATTTCCAGGTCATATGGCAAATCTATGCTTAACTTACTGAGGAACAGCAAACTGTCTTCTACAGTGGCTGCACGATTGTACATTCCAACCAGCAGGGAATGTGAGTTCATATTTCTCCACATCCACTCCAATATTTGTAGTCTTCTGTTTTTAATAGTGGCCAGTCTAGTAGGTATGAGGTGATATCTCAATGCAGTTTTGATCTGCATTTCCCTAATAGTTAGTTATGCTGAATATGTTTTTAAGTGCTTTTTAATCATTTGGATTTCCTATTTGGAAAAAATGTTTAGTCAAGTGTTTTGGCTCTGACACGCAGCTTGTCAGGGAAAAGTGTCCCACCTGTGAGACAGAGGACATTATCTACTATGAGCAAAGACTGCAGCAGTGGAGCATGGAAAGGTTGCAGTTGATTCAGAGGAAACAAGAGCAGAGAGAGATAGCAAAACAGGAGCATCAGGCTTGGACAACAGCAGAGGCATCTGCCTAATGTGTCCCCACAGGGCCCCAGCCCCTCCCATGAGCCCCTCACATAATTCAGCACGGATTGTGACAGCAGCCTCAACTTCCTCGTCTGCCTTGTTTTCTTAAAACAGGCCATGTGTGGTTTAGCAGCCATTATGTTCTACCTTGCAAGGCACTTGTGGGCACTGAGGGAACAACAGACCTGGGGAGAGGAGCCAAAGTTCTTATATTGGCAGGATTTTGAAGCTGAGAGCAGCAGGTTTGTTTCTCACATGGTTTTGTATAGTGTTTTCAAGAGCTTCACATTACACATGAGGATTGTGGCTGCTGGAGCTCCTCAGTAGCTGTCATTAGGGATTAAGTCTCTGAAGGGAAACCAACCCAGAGACTGCCCACCCAGATGACAAGAAAAGTAGGGGAATTATGAAACTGGAAAGGGATCAGATAGAGCATGAACTAAGTACCCTAGAAGGGGTTTGTGAGGCTTTTGGTGGAGTTCCTGGGGGACTGGGATCAATTTTGGAAGCTGAAAGTTCCTAATACCTAGTGATGGTGGTGGGAGCAGCTACATGGCTGAAGAGTCAGATCCCCAGCACAGACTTATGAATGTTCTCCCTCTCCCTTGTGCAGGCACCTGAGGCCATAATGAATGGCACATCCTGAGACCTTGTACCTCTAGTATTCTCTCTGGGGCCAGCACTCACGCATTTTTCACTTTCTCATTTCTACTATGCTCCACACCTTTCAAACCTGAACCTAGGCTACATGCACATCAGTATAAGAATAAGCACAAGACCACAAACCTGCTTGATTTCAAATTTCAGCAACACAAAGTAACATTTTAGAATGTAAGGCTTTTGAGAAGAAAGTTAGCCTGAGCTATGAAGCCTGCTTGGCTAAAATTCTCTGTGATGTGGTATGAATTTTTTTCATTGTCTCACCTCTTTCATCAAGTAGATGAAATGAGCCTTTTGGGTACACACATAGCCATCTTCAAATTGTGAACCAAATTTCATTTAGGACAATTTTATATATCTTTCATGTATATTCAGATGAACTTCCTCCCATGAATACCCAATCCCAGACACCCACCATCAATGATCCTCTGCAGCCCCCATTGTAACCCTTCTGTGATGTAAACCTTCCTTGAAGATTAAGCCCATATAATAATGAAATACAATTAATAGGAAAATGAAATAATAATTATAAGCTGAAATGAAAGAGAAAAAACACATGGAAACTCAGAAAAAAAAACACTAAAAATAAAATATAAATTAACAGATTGGATCATTCAAAAAATGGGGAAAAAATGAAAAAAAATTTATTATTATTTTTTTCCTTTTATCACAACATTTTTGGGTGTGCAGTCTGTAATCTGGCACCTTTTTCCTCTCATTCCCCAGTGTCTCCCAAATTTTCATTTAATTTTCAAAGAAATTTTAGGTCATAGCAAAGTCACACACAGAATACTAGAGACTCTCATATACCCAACCTCCTTCCCCTTTCCTCACCCCATATTAAAACTTTCTGTGTGCGTGTGTGTGTGTGTATGTTAGCATTGTTATAACTGTTACACAGATAGTGAAACATAGCTACTAAACATGATCAATGGTTCACAGTAGTTTACAATTTAGACAGTACAGTTTAATGATTTGTGATGATATTTACCATGTCCTGTGTCCATTACTGTAAGGTAATGAAAAACATTTCCCGTGACCACAAAATACCCAATGTTTGATCTTTTCTGTTCCTTCCTCCCCATCCCCATGGGGCACATGACACTCCCTTGTCTTGACTCACTGGATGACAAGATTCATAGTTACATGCCCTGGGTATTCTAACCTGCCCTTCCTAATCTACCCACCTGTCTACACTGCACCACCAAACCCAATAATATCACTACCCACCTGTACTATCCTTCAAAATGCAACTATACTCTATCACTTTACCATAGATTATTTCCATATGGGTGATGGCTCACAACCTACTCCTCTCTTTGTCTCACTTGTTAACCTATCTTTCAGACAGTGGTTCTCAGAGAATGCTCACTTTCCTCAATTCAAATCAGTGAGGTCATATACTGTTCATGCTTCAATGCCTGGCTTACTTCACTCAACATAAGGTCTTCAAGATTCATCCATGTTATTCCATGTCTTAGCACTTTATTCCTTCTAACAGCTGAGTAATATTCAATTGTATGTATGTACCACATTTTGCTTATCCATTCATCTGTTGATGGGCACCGGGGCTGATTCCAAGTTTTGGACAATTGTGAACAATGCCGCTATGAACATTGGTGTGCATATATCTGTTCGTGTCTTTGCTTTCAGTTCTTTTGGGTATATACCCAGCAGTGGAATCACTGGATCATATGGAAAATCTATTGTTAGATTTCTGAGGAATCGCCAAACTGTCCTCCATATTGTTTGGACCATTCCACAATCCCACCAGCAGTGGATGGGGTTCCTATTCCTCCACATCCTCTCCAACACTTATATTCTTCTGTTTTTTTCATAGCTGCCATTTTGATGGGTGTAAGATGGTATCTCATTGTAGTTTTGATTTGCATTTCCCTAATAGCTAGCCATGTCGAGAATTTTTCCATGTGCTTTTTAGCCATTTTTATTTCTTCCTTGGAGAAGTGTCTTTTCAGGTCACTTGCCCATTTTTTAAATGGGTTGCTTGTCTTTATATTTTCAAGGTGTATGATTTCTTTATATATGCAGGATATTAGGCTCCTATATATAAAATTGTTCAAATGATCCAGGGATGGGGCATGGTCACGGTGGGTAGACAATCACTCAATAAATGAGGTAATACTGAATTCCAAGCATGGAGAGCTTTTCCACATTCTGCAAGGGAGCAGAAACAGTCCCCTGAGTGCAGGGGCAGTGTCTGGCAAAGGAGGAGAGTCCACTGATGGGTTCTTGTTATTGATGACTAGCCTTATGAGACTTTGCTCTTGTAACTGAAATTTAGCCTACTGTTATGGGGTGCTTAAGGTTTGCCAACTGAGAGCCTCCTTGTTGCTCAACTGTGGCCTCTCTGTAAGCCAAACTCAGTATATGAATGCATTACCTTCCCCCCAGCATGGGACATGACTCCCGGAGATAAGCCTCCCTGGCAATGATAGATTAATACCACGTACCAACTGGCAATATGACTGGAAAAAGATCTTGAAGAATAGGGTGAAAAGGAAAAGACAAATGAGTTCATGTGGCTAAGAGACTTCAAAGTGAGTCGGGAGATCATCCCAGAGGTAACGCTTATGCACAGCTCAGTAGAATGTCATAGATCACAAAAGTGGATATCACTCCACACAAAGAGGCTCCTGAGGGCTCTGGAGACACCCAGGTCTTTATAAGGGGGAATAGCTCCAGAGATTGATGCCTTATCAGTAGGCTCTACTTTGGAATCTGTGCTCCTGAGAGTGACACAGTTAGACTCAAATGAGTCCTCCCTGTATATGGTCCATCAGTCCCTTCTATTCAAACCTATATGTGATGCTGGAGTTTGTAGGTGTACTTCCAGAGACTGGAGCCTCTGGCCTGCCCATATGCCAGCTGTGCCTGGAATCTTGGTGGAGCTGCAACTCGTACTCTACAGCTCAATGGACTCAACGAAGTCACCTGGTGAGGAGACGATGATGGACAACGGACAACCCAGGGAATGGAGAGAGCCTGCAGCTGCAAGCAGGATAATCCCATCCACCGTATCCATGAGATATAAGCCCAATCTCACTTGGAGGTGGAGTGGACATCAGCATCCCAAACTCCTCAGGATTGGGGGAAGAGCTAAGGACTAGAGTGGTCTCACTTGTATTCTGTTGTAGACATATTGTGATTCAAGGAATGGAAGAAATTACAACAGTGAGGTGGAGCCAGTGGCCACTAGA